>VDFB02253745.1:0-24433 GCA_007258455.2 Sequoia sempervirens | reverse complement strand
GAACAAAATGGCAGTCGACTTCAATATGTTTAGTGCGCTCATGAAATACTGGATTTGAAGCGATATGCATAGCAGCTTGATTATCACAAAATAATTCAGTGGGTAGAGACGAACCATAACCAAGGTCTTGCAACAGAGCTCAAAGCCATATAATTTCACTGGTGGTTGATGCCATCGCTCTATATTCTGCTTCAGCACTTGAACGAGCAACAACACTCTGCTTTTTACTTTTCCATGTGACCAAATTACCTCCAACAAAGGTACAATATCCAGTTGTAGACCTTCGATCAATTGGAGATCCTGCCCAATCAGCATCAGTATAGGCAGTAATAGAATTATGACCAGTCTTACGCATCCATATACCTCTGCCTTGGGACCCTTTCAGATACTGTAAAATTCTGGTGACTGCCTGCATATGTTGAGCCTTGGGAGCATGCATGAAACGACTTACCAAACTTACTGCATAAGAAAGGTCAGGTCGAGTAATGGTTAAATAGATTAACCTACCGACCAACCTTTGAAACTGACCAATATCAGGCAACAATGCACCAGTATCATCTAATTTTCCTCCGCTATCCGTTGGCGTATCTGATGGCTTGATTCCAAATTTACTAGTTTCTTGTAACAAATCCAACACATACTTTCGTTGATTAAGAAAGATGCCATTTTTTGAGTAGGCAACTTCTAATCCTAGAAAGTACTTCAAAGTTCCCAAATCTTTAATGGAAAATCTATTGTGTAGCAGAATTTTTAGCTTAGAAATTGCATTTTGATCATCACCAGTAATGACTATATCATCAACATAAATCAGCACAACAACAATACCGGAGTTACTTCTTTTAACAAACAAAGAAGGATCGGCATTACTTCGTTTCAGCCCATTCAACATAAGGACAGAACTAAGCTTAGCATACCAGGCCCGTGGAGATTGTTTAAGCCCGTAGATTGCCTTTTTTAATTTACACACTAAACCAAACTTGGCCTCTTGCGGATGCCCAGGTGGGATGCTCATGTAAACTTCTTCTTTAAGATCACCGTGCAAGAATGCATTTTTGACATCCATTTGAAACAATTTCCAGTCTTGATTGACGGCAAGAGAAATGAGGACCCGGAATGTGTTCATCTTTGCAACAGGTGCAAAGGTTTCTTGGTAATCTACGCCATATGTTTGTGTGAATCCTCTAGCAACAAGTCTGGCCTTATGCCGTTCTAAGGAACCATCACTGTTGTATTTATTTTTGTACACCCAACGACATCCAACAGTTTTCCTTCCTGGAGGTAGCTTAACAATCTCCCATGTGTTATTGTCATCAAGAGCTTGCAGCTCATCTTGCATAGCCTTCCTCCAAACTGCAATGGAGTTAGCTTCTTTAAAAGTCTTAGGTTCTTGATTATGATCAACAGTACTCAAGAAAGCTAGGTGAGACTGAGAAATATTATTATAAGACAAGTGTGCCTGTATAGGATAAGATGTAGCATGATAAGTGAAGAAATCTTTCATTCGCTCTGGAGGACGAGTTGCTCTACTCGATCGTCGAGCAGCTTGAGGAGATGTGGGGATTGGTGGTGCTTCAGGAACTTCTGCATCATGATTAGGAACAACATCCTCATTGGTAATGGTGGGAAGCGGAACCGGGTGAGACATAGACTCCCCCTGTGGCTGACTCCCAGAGTCAACACAAGCTGTAAAAAAAGATTTAGATTCCACAAAATGGACATCACGTGAAACAACAATTTTACGAGTGACTGGATCATAACATATGTACCCTTTCTTAGTGGAAGAATACCCAAAAAATACACACCAAGTAGAGCGAGCTTCTAACTTATCTCTGTGTATTGCTTGCTGATGCACATAACAAACACATCCGAATACCCTCAAGTGTGAGATGTCAGGTATCCTATTTTTGAGTATCTCCAATGGTGACTTGAACTCAATAACACGGCTGGGAAGTCGGTTGATTAAATATGCAGCGGTCAACACACCATGAGACCAATATTGTTTTGGGACCTTTGTTTGAAACATAAGGGCCCGTGCAGTTTCCAGGATGTGTCGATTCTTTCTTTCGGCCACCCCATTTTGTTGTGGAGTTCCGACACAACTTGTTTGATGAATAATGCCTTGGCTTTGAAGATATTTTGAAAAAGATCCTTTAACATATTTGGTACCATTATCAGACCTAAAATTTTTAATTTTAGCACCAAACTGATTAAACACCATAGTATGAAACTCTTTGAAGACAGAAGTCACTTCAGTTTTTGATTTTAACAAGTATAACCATGTAGCACGAGAAAAATCATCAATGAACAATACAAAATATTTATATCCATCATAAGAAGCAATAGGCGTTGGTCCCCATAAGTCAGAGTGAACTAATTCAAACAACTCAGTAGACATAGAAGACGATTTGACAAAAGGTAAACGAGTTTGTTTAGAAAACTGACAAACATCACAGACATCAGAATCAACAGAAGCAGAGGGACAGTCTTGACAAGATACGGTTGGATGGATGTCCAAGCCGTTTATGTAAAGTGTGACTTTCAATTACACTACTGGCATGATACGCCTTATTGCAGGAGTTTAGAAAGTAAAGTCCATGTGAGTATGTTCCTTTACCAATCGTCTTCTTCGACTTTCGATCCTGAAAGATGACAGATGTTGGAGAAAATATGACATCACAATTTAAAGAATTAGTAATTTTTCCAACAGACATAAGTTGAACAAGAAATGATGGAACAACCAGAGCATCAGATGGAGCATTATGAGAAAAGAAACTAATTTTACCACTTCCTAAGGCTGAAACAGTAGTTCCATTTGCAACAGAGATATCATGCTTATCAGTTTTTGGAATAAAATTGGTTACTGAGGAAGAACTATTGGCCATATGATCAGTAGCTCCAGAATCAATAATCCAGGAATTAATTTTTGAATTTGAAGTAAGATAAGCATGAAGATTACCTGACACGTGAGACGAAGAGGACGGACTGTTGCCAGAAGAGATGGTCTTACTCAGTTGTTGAAGAAGGTGACCCAACTGATTGATTGAAAGAGACGTCTCGGCTATAGCAGCATGATCCTTTCGACCCTTGTATTTAGATTTGAGATGAGGATATAATTCCTAGCAACGATCCTTGGTATGCCCAGGTTTCTTGCAGTGATCACATTGATATAGTTCCTTCTTACCCTTGTAGCGAGAAACATTCTTGTTTTTGTTAGAAAAAAAAGGCTTTCTCTTATCATCCTTTTCAGCCAACAGGACATTAGATTCAATCTTCTCCGTTGAAGCTTTGGATTCTGAGCTCATAGTCTTTCTTCGAGTTTCCTCTCGCTGAATAATAGCACAAACACCAGCAAGAGTGGGTAATGTGGCATCCATCAGAAGATTGCGCCTTATGTATTCATACTCAGGCTTTAGGCTATGAAGTAGAGAGAAAATTTTATCCTCTTCAGCTCGTTTCAAAAGAGTTTGGGCATCAGTGGTATGCGGACGATACAGGTTCAATTCGTCCCACAGTTTTTTAAGATTCCCAAGATGTTCACTAAAGGTTTTATCACCTTGTTGGGCTGTAGCAGTTTCAAGAGTGAGTTCGAAAATACGGGCAACATTATTTTGGTTCCCATATAATTCAGCGATTGAATCCCACAGTTCTTTTGTTGAATTAGAAAAAGTGAAAATTTCGGCAATATGAGTTTCCATCGAATTGAGTAACCATGATCGAACAAGCTGATCATTGGATATCCAATCCTCATATCCCGGGTCAGTAGTTTGAGGGCACGTTTTACCACCATTAACGAAACCAAATTTTTTCTTGCCACTAAGCGATAAAGTGACAGCTCTAGACCATGCTACATAATTGATACCATTTAACAGAACTGATGAAAGTCTCCAACCGGGATTCGAATCGAACTCAGCCATGAGAAAAAAGCAAAAACACTTACAATGAAATCTCCGTAGCAGATTCAGAATACACCAGATTTGCACAGCAAAAAAGTGTGCCCCCTTTTCTGGTAAATGTCACTGCAGATTTGAGTGGGACGGAGATTTGACCCCAAGACGTAGTCAACAACCTCCTTTAAACCATGCGCTTTATGCAAAAAAACCGCGCGCCCTTCTCTGGTACGCAGCAGATTTGGTGTAGGTTGTGTTCTTCTGCTGCAGATCTGACTTTTCTGCTGCAGATTTGACTTGAATCGGCTCAGGAGCACAGGATGAAGTCGCACCCAAAGAGGACACAAGAAAAACGCGCCCAAGAATGATCAAATTCGCGCGGCCAGTTCCCAGAAGCTGATCAAAAAACGCGCGACCAAGAAAACCCTCAAAAAGAGGGAAAAAAAAACTTCGTTCTTCCAGAACGCGCGCCAGAAAAAGAAACAGACAAACAACTTGTAATAATGACCCGCTCTGATACCATGAAGCAACTACTCAAATCATACAGACAATCAAAGAACACAGGATGTATGTGGTTCGGCCGTAGCCTACATCCACGGGAGAAGAGAGAGAGGGATTATTATTCATTGTTGTGTATAGAGATTTACAACGAATCTACATATAAAGGTTTACAACAGCCTTAATTAGGCAGGCGCAGATTAGGATAAATCCCACAATTCATGCAATCTCCATAAATAGCTCAAAGTTAGATAGTTACAAATCCCGCAAATCTCTCTGAATCTCTCTTCTCCAACAGTACGGCTCAATATAGTCCTTCACCCACTTGTCTGCAACCGCTTGGTTGGAGGAGATGTTCTGCAATTCATCGTTAGTGACACTCACAATAATTTCAATGCCAGAATTAGCATAGGCCTTTAGTATATCAGGCTCTGCTTTGTAAGTCCTCAATTTGCCAATATTGTTGTTCTGCATTAAAGATACCACTTCGTCTGCGGGAGGCAAATTGTTTCCCATTAATCCATTGTTCACTCCTATTCTATTAAAAAAGTGACCTTGATAAATCAGTACCATATGAATCACCACCTCCTCTTCCGCAGGCAAAGTGTCTCTTATCAGGGCATTGCTCACTGCTCCTTTGTGACAATCTGCACAAGTAACCAGCCGAAAATTCTATAAATCAATATTCAATGAAAACACCATTTCACACCATGTTTACAGATATGTCGTCTACTGCCTATTTAAAATTTTCATAGATTTGAAAGAATACAGGTAAGACGTGACTTACCTCCATAGATTGAGTTGTAGAGGATGTAAAGACTAACAAATACAATCAGGAGAGTCCTCATGCTAAAGCTCAGCCACTCTATGCCTTATTTTTTCATGGATATGAATAGCGGTACAAGGTTTTGTTTAAGTAAGTGAGGGGAACACACCCACGCCATTGATTTAGTCCTAGGATTCCTTGACCAGACAGCCGACAAAATCAAAATGCCGTGTGCTGCGTCTTCACTTCTAGCCTATAAGGTTTAGTCTAGTGCTAGATTAAGAAGCATTAATGAGTGAAGTATTACTCACGCAAGTTGAATTAGTACTGTCTACGTGATGTAAGGTTTTCACATGGAGGATGGCAGCTGTCAGAGAACGCGGGTTCGTTTGGGGTTCTAGTCAAGAGTGGTGTTGGTCCTTGTCGTTATTCAGTCAAAGTCACTTTCCTCAATGACATAATCTTGCGCGTAATAATTTGTAGATTTGTTTTTTACTATTTTGGATCTGATTTGTTTTCTTGTAGGGTTGATTTACATCATTTTGTAATTGTTGATTTAATTTTTCTTTTTTCTTTTAAGGTTGTGGTTCAATTGGAGGAGCTCAATTGGTAAGGATAATATTATGTTCCTTGATTACACCATCCATTAAGGTTCGAATCCCTAGGAGGTATGATTCAACCCTTGGGTAACTTTGATGAATTAATTCCTCATACTTGTGGCAGCTTATTCAACCCTCTTAAAAAGGTCAAAGATCCCAATATCTATGTAATCCAACTGTTCCCATAAAAAATATCAAGATTTAAATTTATTTGTTGTCAACCACTTTTTAGGCATCCAATTTCACATTGGTACATTTGGTCTTTGTTGTGTTTTGTGGTAACCATAATTGATAGTCAATCTAAGATATATATTTTGATAAGGCTTATTCAAATCATCGTCCCCTTGTGTTTTAAAGTCTATCTCCTTGTGTATCATGTGTGTCTTGTGTTTCATGCTTTCATGTCATGGTATTATGTGCACAACATGTTCTTGTGCTCCATTTCCCCATACCCATGTGGTTCCCTTGTTTTATCTTCCCACAAGCACTCTTAATGTTATTTCATTTAAATCCAGGCTTGAGTCTTTTCCTCTCAATAAATAAGCACAATATTTGGATTCACCTTTCCACCTTATTTTTGGGCTCTTGTCACTTTTTTTTTTGTGACCTCAATTTGTGCCACATGAAACTTCTCTTGTATCCTTAGGGGATGTCAGAATCTTAATATTTATAAGGTGCTCTATTGCTTGTTATGGTACTATGAAAAATTTGTTATATAAAATGATTTATGCCATCAAATTATTTTTTGATTTTACGACCTATGCACCACAAAGTTTCTCTCAATCTCATAAACAATTCTTGTTGTGCCATTAGTTGGCTAGTCTCCTTGCCACTAGTGGTGGGGACCTATATTTTCTCTATTTGTGCACCTACAAATTAACTTCTAACCTTTGATTGCAATGTTAAGGTGGAAGATTATGTAGCCCACATAACCTTGAGATTGTTCAAAGCTTATTTTGTTCCCAAGCTGGACCGACCTTTCAATATATATGTAGGATAAGATTTATACTCTGCACAAGTGCTTTTGTTTGGATAAATATGTTAGACTCACAATATGTCATTAAATAAGAGGGGTCCTATTGTTGTGGTGGACCTGGTCACTATTATGTAATCCAATTAGGCCTCACTCTTGCATCTAGGGTCTAATTAAATTTGACATATATATGTGGCCATTTTCCTTATGGTTTCTCATGCATTCTTGGAGCATTCTATGACGAATATGTGGCAAGTGTGAAATGGTTTATATTGATCCTCAAAACCAATGGCGGCACACCACATGCTGAGATTTCCACATAAATGATTAGGCTTATAAATTTCAATTTTTGAGTGCTAAGAATGTTCCCTCCCATGGATTTTAGGGTGTCAAGTGCCATGTATGCAAAGGCTAATTATTTTCTAGGCTTAGGTAGTCAAGGGGCCAATGACAATGTATGTGATCAATCAATAATTCAAGGCCTGAAGGGGTGAGAATATAGATATATGTTGTGAGGCATAATAATGATAATGTGATATCATATTTTATAGGCTAGTAGAAGAACTATGATTTTATGTGCTATTTACTTGGTGAACATGGGTAAGGCCCATTACACATGTGGTAATTCATTGCCTCCAAGTGCAATGGGTCATTGAGTAGAGTAATCTTAGATCTAGTTTAATTTGATGACTTGCTCAATCCTAAAGGTAAATGTTAGTGCTTTATATATCTTACCATTGTGTCATTGGTAGAACTATTGTTGTGTCATCTCCAATGGGAACTCTCATGTCTCCTTGTTGGAGGAGTGTGTTGTCATTAAAGTGTAGCATGACATTGTTGCACATATCCAAGATGTGTTATGAGGGGGTCAAAATTTCATTGTGTTATTGATCATTTAAATGTGTGTGGCTATGTGATGTTAGTGAAATGTTCTTATTGGCACAGATATATGTGGTGACTTGAAGTGCTTAACTAGTGATTGATAATATCAACAAGTGGCAATTTGGCATGTTCCCACACTCCTATGAGTTATCAAAGCTCTTATACTTTTATACTTCTCTATCTATATTTAATTCATTTTGATCAAATGGATTCTACACTTCTAATGAGTTATATATCTAAATGTGTCAAGCTCTTGTTGCACCATTGGTCACATAGATGTGTCATCATTAGTGAGTCCATTCATTGTTTGTTGTATATTTAATGTTATCATTGGATAAGTGCATGGAAATGGGGACCCAAAAGGGGTTCTTAAGTGACAATTTTTTTAGATTATAAAAAAGTAATTTTGGATGAGAAATTGAAGATAGTTTTGCTCAAAACTTGAGGAAGCGACAAGAACAAGAGTTTTAGTGCTCTGAATCTAATTTATAAACTACTAATTTGTTTTGAAAATGGTAGAGATTAATAGGTTAGAGTAGGGGGAGCACAAAAAGTGCTCCTATTTTTTTAATAAAAAATAACATAGCATCTAGTATGCTCCCCCTAAAATGTTAACTTTTATTTAGTATTTCAAAACTCACTTAAGTGAAAAATTAACTAACACCATGTATTTTATGCCTAATTTATTTACTAATTTCTTAATGATATATAATTTTTCACTAATTTTCAAAAGGGATGCATCCTTAAAAATGAAAAATTAAGCATGGTCCCCCTTCATTTTTTTGAAAAACAATAAAAAATAATTATTTTGAATGTGTATAGAATAGAGTCTAGTTGTAGTTTATTTCAAATTTTGATGAACGGGTAAAAATTGGAACCAAAAATACCATACATAGGTTTTTGACAAAAAATGGATACACTAACAAAAAAAACCTTAACATATTTTAAATATAGAAAAAAATACATGGTTAGAAAGCTAAGAGAGAGCTTGATGTTATTATGGTATTTTTTAACTCAACATCGAAAGACGTACAAAACTTGATGGAGAGAATGCTCGATATTTAGTTATTCTTTTACAATTTATAGAAAATGCCTTTAGGTGTAGACATGCAAGTCCAACACTTTTGGTTGGATGCCCAAGGTAAATCCAACCCTAAGGGTTGGCAATATGCAAAAGTAGATAAAAATGTGAGTGCATTCTATCGTATGCTCTCATTTTTGTGAAGAAAAAATATATTTCTCTCCTTCTATCTCTCTCTCTCTTTCTATATCCCTCTATTCCTCTATCCCCTCTCCCTCTTTGTAGACCTCTATATGTATATATGCAATTTCTCTCTCTCTCTCTCTCTCTCTCTCCATATTTATCCTTCTATCTCTCCCTCTTTATCTTTATCTACTTATCTCCACATCTCTCTCTAGATCTATCTCTCTCTCTCTCCATCCCTTTCTCTCAACAGGTATGTGTAGGATCATTATGGAAAAAATAGGCCCTTAAGTGGCAAAAATTCAAAAAAGCAGAGTTAGGAAACTTGACATAAAAATTTGAATAAGCTATATATATTATTTCAAAAATATGTAATAATAGAATCAGAGTAAACTGAATGTAGTTTCTAAACTACTAGGTTTATTTAAAAAATTAAAATCTATTTGGTGAAAATTTGAAATTTCAATGTAGTAGTACTTAAATTTTAGGGAAAAAATAAGAAGTAGGTGTCCTCGACCACCCTAACCACAATAAAATTATAATATTTGTTTATAAAATTTTAGACATAAGTAGAGGACTCATGGCCGGATGTGATGCATATTTTTTGTAATTTTTTCCAAGTAAATAATTAATTATGAATTTTATTACAACTTTTAAAAAATATAAAACCCTTATGTCTAACCACCTTAACTTGGTCAAACTTCATGAAATTCAATTTTTTTTTTTTAATCCTATAGTATACAAAGCATAGAATGTGATATATTTTGGATTCAAAAAATGATACCTTTGAAAGCTATAGATGTTTGTCAATCAGCCTATCAATTAGGACTTTAGTCATAATTCTAATAGAAAATGAATAATAATTATTTATTAAATTCAAAGTAAAGCATAATTTATATTGGTGGAAAGCCGAGAATCTCCTTTAAAAACCCCTTTTTCATTTCATCAATTTTGGGTAAAAAAATCTTCAGCCATAACTATAAATTATCATTGTCTTCCCATCCCCCATGACTTCACACATCTTAACGATAACCTATATATTCGATCTTAGATCTGATCTGATGAGATCATCTCTCCTCTCTCTCTACGGATCCTCTCCTCCTTGATCTCTCCCTCTTATCTGCCTCCCTCTCTTTCTCTTCCTCTACCTCTCTCTCTCCCTCTCCTTTTCTTCTCTCTCTCTCTCTCTGACCTGACTCCTCTATATCTCTTCCTTTATCTTTGTGTCCATCTATGTCTTGATCTTCTATTCTTCTTCGATCTCCCTTTATATATTATGATCTCCCTATCCCTTTCCCCCCTCTCCTCTCTCTCTACCTCCCTCTCCAAACCTATCTCTCCACCTCTTCTTGCCTCCATCTCTATATCCCCCTCTCTATCTCTACTTCTCCCTATTTGTCTTTGTTGCAAATATGTGTCTAACTGGTGTTGTCATTGATGTCAACACAATATAAATTGTTGCAGTTGAAGGCCACAAGTTTTTGTAGGTTCATAATATGCTCCGGTATGTGTTCAGAATGTACTCTAGTGTGGGCTTCACATTTCTACTATGTTGATCCTATACAAATGCATATATGAAATGTTGTTCAAGGACTCTCATGGGGGTGATCCCACAAAGCTAGTTTACAATTTCTGGGAGATTCTAATTTTTGCTGAAATCACATATTTTTAGAAAATATAATGATTTAAGCCTTAAAAAGTTCCATTTAAAGCATTCCAATTGAAGAGGGTTTGATCAAACTACCTTATACCAAACCCCCTTGGATAGAAACCCGCTAATTTTAAACCATACCTATAAAGAAGCCTCCTTTACTCCTATCAAAATGTTGATAAAAAACCACTTTTGATTTACCTTTTGGGGGATCAAATGTATTCATTTAAAATTTATTTTTTGTAATTATCTAGTCCTTATTATAAGCTTCACAAAAAGTATAATTTTAAATAAATTTAATTTTATTATTATATTTATTTTTTATTTCTTGTGAATGTAGGTTTTTCATCGAAAATCAAGATCTCTGTTCTGCACGTGGAAAAATAGAAGATTATAAATTTTTTTTTGAAAAATATGAGTTCACCAGATATTGAAGTCCTTGATCCAACAAAAAAATTGAATTTCATACATACAAAAAATTACGCTGTATAATGGTCGCTATGTCTAAATTATAATTGGTTTGACTTCAAACTTGATTAAAGAAAAAATATTCAATAAAAAACTATATAACCAAGGAACCACTAGATATCGGAGTTACAAATCTAAATTTGAAAGAATTAGAATTTTATCCTTCATGGAAAAAAAATTTATGCATTATACGGTGAGCATCACTTTTTAAAAATGTTGTTTTATGAAAAAAAAACTAGTTTTCGAGGGAGATGGAAAAAGAAATGCAATTTGATTCCAAAGTTTTGAAAAAAATGTATTTAGAATCTACAGACAAAATGTCACAAAACTCTAGTTTGCATCATTTACAAATTCCTCACGGTTTAGCCGCTATAGGTGCCTGAGAGTGAAGATTTAGTTAAAAAAATTTATTTTAGTGTCTTGTTTGGCCAAAAATTGTAAACCACTATTGTGGGATCACCCATGGGTGATATATCCTAGATTACAGTAGCTAGTTTGATGAAGAGAGAAAGGTGAGTTCACCGATTTGTGAATTGATCCAACAAAGTTGGTTATCTATGGACTGGGAGAGATGTATTTGCTCCACATTTCTTTGCTGTCTTGCTTCAGGTCCTACAAATCTGGAAGAAGGTCTATAATAGGGTTATATGTGCTCTTGGTTTTGCGCCCTGGTGTGAAGATTTGAGTGAGTCTCTGGTATGCTATGTTTCAAGTCAAGCCTCCAGTAAGAATGGCTCGGCAATTTGTTCCACATTTCTTGCATATTGAATATTTGTGTCTGTAGATTGGAAGTTATTTAGAGGCATGTTTGAAGTTGGTATGTTCCAAGCTGGAGCATCTGATATAAAGAGTTGAGTGAGTTATGTTCACTAGAGTGAAAATTGTGTTATCTGAACAATTAGTGGTGAGAGAGAGAATGTTTTCTGCTCTGCATTCCTCCACATTTACATCTTTTGATCCACGGTTTTGGAATTAGGATTATAATAGTATTATGTGCCCTCAACTCAAATGGTTCTTGATTTGATGGTCTAGAAGTGATTTCCTCTTTATGACGATGTTGTTTAGTATGCTCTGGTTTGATAAATTATTCACAATGTTGTCTAAGCTCGTGCTGAGATTGTAATGAGCTTGTGGATGTTTCCTGATTGTGCTTCTACTTTTTTATTAGTCCGCAAGATAATTATTGGCCAGTGTTTGCACTTGACGGTCTGGTCAGTGCGAACAAGGGTTTCAAGTCAGCGGTCGACATATGAATAGAATCAGATCGCCTATCTAACTGACATGTGAACATTTAATGAAGATGGCGCTAAAAGGTGACATGCTTGATCAAAATAAAATATGATCAAATAGAAAAAAGAAGAAATTAAATGTGTATTGGCCTTTTGGGGTCGAAAAGAGAGCTATATTTGGTAAATTCTTGGTAACAAGATTTGATTGGTGTGCAGCTCAATGTTTGGTGTGTAGCCTAATATGAGATATGGAAAATCTAATTGGATGGAATCATTAATGGAGAAACAGTATGTGGGAAGCTCAATGCTCTAACATTCACTGAAGATGGTTGAAAAGTGAGAAACCCTAACAGGGGATTTGACTCGTATGAAATATATGAACACACGAGTTAAAAAGGTGATGTGTGGTGTTTGTGAGTGTAGAGAGACAGAAAGAGAAGTGAGAGAGAACTGTAATAGAGCAGAAGAATAATAAAAATACAAGAATTTGATTACAATAATATGAGAGTGAACATAGAGAAAGGAATGGAGAGTTGAATCAATGCATCATAGGTTGAGCAGAACCAGGTCATGCATAATTGATTGAAAATATTTTGTAAGAGGTTGTAGCCTCCATTTTCACTGAGTTGTAGCTTAGAATAGGGTGTAGTAGCATCCTTGAAGTTGTAGATTCTAAACAGGGAGTTGTTGCTTCCTTGGGTTGCAACCCTAAATATTGTAACTGAACTTTGATGCTTGTGAGGCTAGATTAGGACAATAGATCCTACGAACATTTCTCACCATGGTTTTTCCCATCTCGGGTTTTCCACGTACATACTATGTTATGTGTTGATCTCTCTTGTGTTTGTAGCTATCATATTTGTTAGTATTTCAATCTACACATTTATGTTTAAGGTTGAACCCACAAAAGCTTTTAAGAACTAAAAGTTTTAATATCTACTGATTCACCCCCCCCCTCTTAGTAGATCATTGTGTTCTAACAATTGGTATCAGAGCCACAAGTTCCCTAGGAGAAGCTTAACCAACTCGGGTTGATCTTGGATAGGTGAACACAATGGAAGGTTCAAACAAGCCACCTAGGTTTGATGGAGGAAACTAAGCCAAATGGATATCATTGATAGAAGGATACTTAATCTCTCTTGGAACTAAAGTTTTGGCAACTGTTGAGACCCAATATACTATTCCTGCTATAACTCCTACTGATCCGACAACAAAGAAAATTCATGAGGACAATAAGAAATCTTGGTTCATTATTATGAACAACTTGTCTAAATTTGTATATAGCAAAGTCATGCATTGTAAAACTGCTTATGATGTTTGGGAAAAACTGAAGAAGATCTATGAAGGTGACACCAAAGTGAAGCTCTAGCAAAGTTACAATGCTGAGAGAAAAATTTGAAGGTTTGACTATGACCGAAGAAGAGAAGATTGTAGACTATCTTCAAAGAGTTGATGATGTGGTAAATGCCACTAAAGGATATGGTGTAGACCTAAAAGAAGAAGATGTTGTGCTAAAAGTTCTTTGGTCTATGACAACTAAATATGATGACAAGATCTTGACTATAGAGGAAGGTAGAGAAATTGATAAACTCACTCTTGATGAAGTACATGGCATAATTACTACCTATGAGATGAGAATTCCCAATGCTGAATCATCTCAGAGAGAAGCTGCATTTAAGGTTGTTAGAAAAGAGAAAGATGAAGTTGATAAAAAGGACAAAGCTATTGTCATTGCATCCGATCATAATGAATCTGATGAGGAAGAAGCCAACTTCATTATGAGACTTAGGAGAGGGTCCAGTAAGTACAAAGGTAAGCTCCCATTTAAGTGTTTCAATTGTGGGAGAATAAGGCATTTTGCTTCAAAGTGTCCATATGGGAAAGAGGATAGTTCTAAGCAAGAAGATGGTAGCATAATGAAGAAAATGGCTTATCCAAAAAGGAAAAACTTTGGAAAGAAGAAGAAGAGTTTGTATATCAATGAAGAAAGTGGAATTTATGATGCTAGTGATAGTTCAGAAGAGGATCAAGACTGTGCTCTTGTTATGAGAGAAAATAGAAAATTGTTTCTATTTATGGTTAAGGAAACTAAAGACCAGAAAGATACACTAGTTGAGGATTTACATGAGGAGGAAGAAGAAGCGGTTGTTGATCTTGAAGGAGAATTAATTAGTGCTCTTGAAGACCTTGAGGAGTTAAGAGATGGATATGATGCTCTTAAGATGGAAAACAAGAAACTGAAGAAGAATACTCAAAGAAAGATTGACAAAGCAACTCAAGAATTTGAGAAATCTAATAAGGTGATAGTTGGTCTGAAAGTTAAAATAGAAGAACTCAAAAGAGTTGAAGATGTTATGAAGTCTAAGGTGCAAATAGAGATGGAGAGATGCTCAAAACTTGAAGCTGAAATAGTTGCCCTAAGAAAAGAGTTGGAGAAGGCTAATGAGTAGGTCAGTAAAAGTTTGAAGTTGGAAGGTGGTACTAACATCTTAGATGAACTACTAAGTACACAAAATCCTGCTAGTAAAGAAAAATCCGGTTTGGAACTTGAAAAAGGAATGAGTTCATTTGTTGATATTTATGCAAAACTTTATGAAAGATTTAGAGCAAAAGAAAAATCAGCTTCTAAGGATGAGAAAACTAACAAAGAAGATACTTCCAAAGATGGAAACAAGCTAACTACAATTGAGAAGTTTGTCAATGAGAAAGAGAAAAGTAAAGAAAAGAAGGATAAATTGACACATCCATACTAGAAAAAGAAGAAGTAGAGTCCTAAGATGATTGACAATGATGGTTTCACAAGAGTACACTATCCATGGAAATCTAAACAAAGAAGATATCCAGCTAAAAGATACACCATGAATAGGTACTCATCATACTTTTATGGGTATTGCTATACTTTTAACAACTTTGATCATAGGGCTAGAGAATGCAAAGTTAATCCAAGGAGAAACATAAATTTCATGAGTAAAAATTCATTTTCTCCTTTAATTGATATGGATGTAGTATGTTTCAACTGCAATAACCTTGGTCACATAGCTAGAGAATGTAGAGAAAACTTTAGAAGACAAAATACTCAATTTGAGAAAAAGAAAACTACATTCTCTAAAGCTGAAAAGAAAATTGAGGACATTGAGGAAGAGGAAGAAAAGGTTGAAAATAGACCTAAAAAGGTATGGAAAGAGAAAAAGCATATTTCTACTCAGTCAATGATTGCTCAAACTGTCCTGCATGCAAAAGAACAAAACTTGTGGGTAATTGACAGTGGTTGTTCCAAACACATGACTGGAGATAAAAAGAAATTCATCAAACTTAAAATGAAAAAAGGAGGTTTAGTAACCTTAGGGGATAAAATTGTTGTCAAGATTCATGGTAAAGGAATTCTGAGCTTGGATGGGAAGAACAAAACTAAAGATGTGCTCTATGTTGAAGGCCTAAAACATAATCTTCTTAGTGTAAGTCAGATGTGTGATAATGGATATAAAGTTGTATTTGATTCTGAAGGTTGCAAGATAAGGATGAATGGTCAAACAATTGCTCAAGGGGTTATGAATGATAGTAACCTCTATAATCTATGTGAAGTGGAAGGCCAAACATGCCTAATCAGTCAAGCAGAAGAAAGTTGGTTGTGGCATAAAAGATTAGGACATGTAAATTTTGAAAATATTGTAAAGATAAGCTCAAAGGGATTGGTTAGAAACATTCCTAAGATTCCAAAGCCTGAAAATATTATTTGTCAAGGATGCTAGCATGGAAAGCAAGCAAAGTTTAAGTTTCCCACCAAGGACTATTCAACTACAAAACCTCTAGAGTTAGTTCACATTGACCTATGTGGACCAATGAGAACAAAAGAATTTCAAGGAGAAAAATATTTTATGAACATTGTTGATTGATGATTTTACTAGAATCACATATGTCACATTCTTGAGAGAGAAGGCTGAGGCCTTTGAAGCATTTAAAGGTTATAAGATGCAGGTAGAAAATGATACCGGTAGAAGAATCAAATATCTCAGATCAGACAGGGATAGATAATTCATGGAATACTGTGAAGACCATGGAATTAGATGTCAGTATTCAGCCCCTAAAACACCATAGGAAAATTGTGTGGTAGAGCGAAGAAACCGGATAGTGAAGGAGATGGCTAGAGCCATGTTGAATGAGGCAAACTTAACAAATACATTTTGGAAGGAAGTAGTACAAATTGTTGTATACATTAAAAACAAATCTCTTATCAGATTTAACAGTGGTACAAAACTCCATATGAATTGTGGTTTGGTAGGCCTGCCTCAGTCAAACACTTTAAAGTATTTAGCAGTAAATGCTATATCAAAAGAGATACTGAGGACTTAGGGAGTTTTGATTCAAGATGTGATGAAGGGATATTTTTAGGGTATTCATCTCAAAGAAAAGATTATAAATGCTACAATAAGAGACTACATACAATTGTAGAGAGTGTACATGTCAGGGTTGATGAAAGTACAAATTAGGGTTAGCCTAGTAAAAAAAATCTAGGAAGTGAGTCAGATGAGGATGACATAGGTGCAAGGGTTGAAGAAGAAGAACAAGAGGAAGAAGAGAATGAGTAAGAAGTTAACCGACCTCCAGAAAAATATGTCAAAAAAGATCATCCGACATATCAAATTATTGGTGACAAGAATGATGGTGTACATACAAGAAGGCTTGCAAAGAACAAAGAACAAGTGAACTTTGCACTCTTATCTCAGATTGAGCCAAAAATATTTGTTGAAGCAAGAAAAGATGAGAACTGGATAAAAGCCATGGAAAAAGAGTTAAATCCGATTGAAAAGAACAAAACATGGGAACTAGTTCCTAGACCCTTAAATAAGAATGTAATTGGCACCAGGTGGGTGTTTAGGAAAAAAATAAATGAAGATGGAATAGTGGTGAGAAACAAAGCAAGAGTGGTGTGCAAATGATATGCATAGGTAGAAGGGATTGATTTTGAGGAAACATTTGCTCTGGTTGTAAGATTAGAAGCAATAAGAATGTTTCTTGCTTTCTCAGTCTACAAAGGCTTCAAGGTATATCAAATGGAAGTCAAATCTGCCTTCTTGAATGTAAACCTAGAAGAGGAGGTATACATTGAACAACTGGAAGGTTTTCTGCTATCAGAGAACAATGATTGTGTTTGCAGATTGAAAAAGGCACTGTATGGTTTAAAGCAGGCCCTAAGGGCTTGGTACTCAAGGTTGGATCAGTATCTACAACAACAAGGATTCAAGAAGGGTTGTGTTGATAGCAATCTATATCTCAAATATGAAGGTTTGCATATGATTATTGTTGTAGTCTATGTAGATGACATTATATTTGGTGGTAGTAGTGATGTAATGTGCAAAATATTTGCTACAACCATGCAAGATAATTTTGAAATGTCCATTATTGGAGAACTAAGTTTCTTTCTTGGTCTGAAAATTATGCAAGCTGATAAAGGTATATTCATATCTCAAACAAAGTATGCAAAAAAAATGCTTAAGAAGTTTGGCATGGAGGACTGTAAACTAGTTAGTACTCCCATGATTACAGGCTGCAAATTGAGCAAATCTGATGAGTGACCAAATGCAAATTAGATTTCATATAGATCTATGTTTGGAAGTCTATTATATTTAGCTGCATCTAGACTTGATATAATGCAAGTGGTTTGTATGGTAGCTAGGTTTCAAGCAGAACCTAAAGAGTCACATGTCAATGTAGTCAAGAGAATCTTTAGATACATCAAAATTATTGTTGACTATGGCCTATGGTATCCCAAAAGAAAAAAATTCAATTTTATAGCATACACAGATGCAGATTGGGCAAGAAGTGTGGATGACAGAAAGAGTACAAGTGGAGGAGCTTTCTTCTTGGGTAACGGGTTAGTCTCTTGGATGAGTAAGAAGCAAGATTTTGTCACCCTTTCTACTACTGAAGTAGAATAGGTTGTTACAACTGCATGCTGCACTCAGGTCTTATGGATGAAGCAAACATTAAAAGACCTCAAAGTAGAATACAATGAGCCTATATCCATTCTTTGTGATAATTCAAGTGCCACCAATATCTCAAAGAATGCAGTAATGCACTCCAGAACCAAGCATATCTCAATCAAATATCACTTCATTAGAGAAAAGGTTGCAGACAAGGAAGTTAGCATGGATTTTGTTCCAACCAAGGAACAAGTGGCTGATATATTTACAAAGCCTCTTCCCATAGAATAGTTTGAATACTTGAGGCAGATGTTGGGAGTGATTTCTCCCACTTCCTATAACTAAACTCTAGTGATAGAGCATGAATTTAGGGGGAGTTTCATTGCACATTCCTTTGACCCTGGTTGTTGACTAGATTCGAGTAGTGGTGGCTATCTCTCACGGGGAGTAGCTAGTTTTTACTAGGATGGGTTCTAGATCTAGGGCAGCAGAGTGCAAATATGTGCCCTTTCTCATTGATGTCAAAGGGGGAGTCAAATCATGTGAAAAAATCAAATAACTCAGGGGGAGAGCAAGTCATGTGAAAGAGATAAAGGAGTTGCTAGAATGAAATAGATGCTATCTTTGATGGTTTTTCACATCATGTGTGATAGGATGTCGTTAAGTCCCATTACTTTAGAATAAAATATTCAATTTTTCGACCGGGTAGTGTTCAAGGCAATCTGCAATAGAAGAGTTCGAGTATCTCCCTCAGGTTCCTTAACTTTTTAAGAACAATTTTAAATTAATTCTAACTTCAAACTGTTTAACTATCAAACTGAAAAGTAATCTATTCCTAAGAAAATAGAAAATGCTTGAACTGTAAACATGAGTATACTAATTTAGAAAGCATAATAACTAAGTTAAAAACATAGAATCAATTTAAACTAAGAAACTGATTATAAGAACAGAAAAGCTTATAACAATCCATAAAACATTTTCTTAACAGTCAAAACTCCAACAGTAAGTAACAGCAACTACGGAAGTTGAAAAGATAACAAATACCTCAAAACTAAGATTTCATATTAGTGAATTTAAATAACTCTCTACAAAACATCAGTATAACAAAAGAAAACACTTATCTACTCCCATCGAGTGGCCAACTCGTGGGACAACACATTCATTCTCAGCTCACATCCACAGCTATTTCAGAAACATCTCTATTAAACATAGTTATCATCCATAACTCATAACTCAGAATTTCAGATAACAATCTCTTTATTTATAAACTTTTGTCAGCATAACATTACATTACTTCTATGTTACTATATCTTTTATAGAGAAACTATAACTACATGCTATATTTCAGCTGGTATAGATAACCACTGAAAAATATCTAAAACAGATCTACATATAACTCGTCTATCCTATTACACAACATTTAAGAGGCTCAAGTCGAGCCATAAAGTCTTTTATTCAAAAGATAACAGAAATAACATCTTTTAAGAACAACAACATTTTCGGTCCATCATCCTGAAGTTCTGGAGCATACTTCCAGCATATATCTCTAACTGTTCTGGAGCACGTGCCAGCTGGATACTTCAATCTGTAACTTGGTTGACCGATTATTATCTACAAAACACTTAAAACAACCCATTAAATCTGTATTGGAAAATTACTTTAAGAAATCAAAAGAAATAAAGTTTATACAAGTTCTTACTAAAATTAAGCAATTATTTCTTCTAAAATTTAATTAATTGGCAGAGGATAGAGATTTGCATGTATGAACCAGGTCTTTGTGGTATTATTATGATGAGGTTATTTTACCTCATCAATGTGTTGCCATCAATGACAAAGGGGGAGATTTTTGCAAATATGTGTCTAATTGGTGTTGTCATTGATGTCAACACAATGTAAGTTGTTGCAGTTGAAGGCCACAAGTGTTTGTAGGTTCAAAATATGCTTCGGTATGTGTTTAGAATGTACTCTGGTGTAGGCTTCACATTTATAATATGTTGATCCTATACAAATACAGATCTGAAATGTTGTTTAAGGACTCTCATGGGTGATATATCTTGGATTACAACTGCTAGTTTGATGAAGAGAGAAAGGTGAGTTCACTGGTTTGTGAACTGATCCGACAGAGTTGGTTATCTATGGATTGGGAGAGATGCTCCGCATTTCTCCACCGTCTTGCTTTAGGTCCTATGGATCTAGAAGAAGGTCTATAATAGGGTTATATGTGCTCTTGTTTTGGCACCTCGGTGTGAAGATTTGAGTGAGTCTCTAGTATGCTATGTTTCAAGTCAAGCCTCCAGTAAGAATGGCTCAGCAGTTTGTTCCACATTTCTTGCACATTGAATATCTGTGTCTGTGGATTGGAAGTTATTTAGAGGCATGTGTGAAGTTGGTATGTTCCAAGTTGGAGCATCCAGTATAAAGAGTTGAGTGAGTTATGTTGGCTAGAGTGAAAACTGTGTTATTTGAATAGTTGGTGGTGACAAACAAAATGTTTTCTGCTCTGCATTCCTTCGCATTTACATTTTTTGATCTATGGTTCTGGAATTAGGATTATAATAGTATTATGTGCCCTCAACTCAAATGGTTCTTGATTTGATGGTCTGGAAGTGATTTCCTCTTTATGACGGTGTTGTTTAGTGTGCTTCGGTTTGATAAATTCTTTAGCATTTTTTCTAAGCTTGTGTTGAGATTGTAATGAGCTTGCGGATGTTTCCTGATTGTGCTTCTTCTTTTTGATTAGTCCACAAGATTATTCTTGGCCAGTGTTTGCACTTGACAGTTTGGTTGGTGTGAATAGGGGTTTCAATTCAGTGGTTGACATATGAACAGAATCAGATCACCTATCTAACTAACATGTGAACATTTAATGAAGACGACGCTAAAAGGTGACATGCTCGATCAAAATCAAATATGATCGAATAGACAAAAGAAGAAATTAACTGCATATTAGCCTTTTAGGGTAAAAAAGAGAGCTATATCTGGTAAATTCTTGGTAATGAGATTTGATTGGTGTGCAACTCGATGTTTGGTGTGTAGCCTGATATGAGATATGGCAAGTCTAATTGGATGGCATCGTTAATGGACAAAAAATATGTGGGAATCTTGATGCTCTAACATTCGTTAAAGATGGTTGCAAAGTGAGAAACCCTAACAGGGGATTTAACTCATATGAAATATATGAAGGCATGAGTTAAAAAGGTGATGTGTGGTGTATGTGAGTGTAGAGAGATAGAAGGAGAAGTGAGAGAGAACTGTAACAGAGTAGAAGAATCATTAAAATACAAGAATTTGATTATAGTAACATGAGAGTGAACATAGAGAAAAGAATGAAGAGTTGAATCGATGCATCATAGGTTGAGTAGAACCAAGTCATGCATAATTGATTGAAAATATTTTGTAAGAGGTTGTATCCTCCATTTTCACTGAGTTGTAGCTCATAATAGGGTGTAGTAGCATCCTTGAAGTTGTAGCTTCTAAACAGGGAATTGTTGCTTCCTTGGGTTGCATCCCTAAATATTGTAACTAAACTTTGATGCTTGTGAGGCTAGATTAGGAAAGTAGATCCTAGTAGCATTTCTCACCATGGTTTTTCTCATCTTGGGTTTTCCACGTACATACTATGTTATGTGTTGATCTCTCTTGTGTTTGTAGCTATCATATATGTTATTATTTCAATCTACATATTTATGTTTAAGGTTGAATCTACAAAAGGTTTTAAGAACTAAAATTTTTAATATCTACTGATTCGCCCCCCTCTCAATAGGTCATTGTGTTCTAACAGTCTTCTCATATTCCCCTCTATCTCTCCCTCTTTCTTTCTTCCTCTCTATCTATCCCTTTCTCTATTTTTTATTTTCTACCTCTACTTCTCTATATCTAATCTCTCTCTATATCTCTCCCTCTCCTCCTCTCTCGAGCTACCTTTCCCTCTCTATAAATTTGAGCTATATCTCCCTCTCTCCCCCTCCACCTCCCCCTCCCCTCCCCCTATCTCCCTCTCTAGACCTATATCTCCCCTCTCTCCCTCCTTCTCTCTCTATTTCTCCCTTCTCTCTTCCCATATTTTCCTATCTCCCTCTCCTCTATCCATTTTTATTTGTCTATTTGTAGACTAATCTCCCCCCTATGTCTCTCTACTTAATTCTATCTCACCCTTTCCCTCCCTACCCCTCTCTATCTCTTATATATCCCCATCTCTCCTCTCCCCTCTCCCTCTCCTTCTTTCTCTCTTTTCCTCTATATGTATCTCTCCCTTTCTCTACCTCTATATCTCTATCTCCTCCCTCTATTTCTCTTCCCCTCTCTCCCTCCCTCCCTCTCTCTCACTCCATCTAACCCTCCATATCTCTCCCACTCTATCCCACTCTATTTCTCTCCATCTTCATCTCTCCCTCTATCTTTATATCTACCTCTCTATTTCCATATTTATCATTTTCTCTCTCTCTGTCTATCTATCCCTCTTTATATCCCTTCTTTCCCTCTCTACTTATTGGAATATTCAAAGTAGATATAAAAATGAGCACATTATAATGCACTTGTGTTTGTTGGAATTCTAAAAATGGTAAAAAGGTTTGTGTACCCCATTATTTTGGACCTATATTATTTGTTTTACCTTGGAATATGTACTTTATTTGACATAGAATACACTTTTCATGGTGTTGAAAAATAGATCAATAATTTTTTAGCAATTCCAACAACTTTTTTTTTTTTGTCAATGTAGAAGAACTAAATTGCATGCTTTTAGATTGAATTTGATATTATAAACTAATATTTTCATGTTTTGTGTTTGAATTTGATAACATACAATTATTCTTTTATATTTTCTAATAATTCTATTAGTTTTATATATAATTGAACATCATCAGAAGAAAGCTAGAAAAAAACTCAAAATTTGGAGTGTGAACCCAAAAATGATCTAGACAACATCGTGCAATTAATAAATAAAATCCTAGAGTTTAAGGCATGTCATTTTTGACTTTGTCCCTTTTTTAAATGCCCACTTCTAATCATAATTAATTTGAAACATATCCTAGTGATAATCCACTTCATTCCAACCTACTTATTAACCCTTCCATGGTTCATATTCCTTCTCTTTCCAATGATTTTGAAATTTTCACTAATTTAATTAATTCTCATGGATTTTTCATCATTGCACTCAGGAAAGCTAATATCAAGAAAGATCACAAATTTTTTATCTCATCTATAAGATGTTATCAATCCTCCAAGTGGACCTAGATACTTGTGAAGTGCTAGTTTATTAAGTGTACTTAAATATTCTACACACCAATGACTCTTACATGGAATGATACAAATCTTGATAGAAAAATTCCAGACTGTGATAGAGTATTTATCAAAGTTTTTGGAACTTAAAAATGTTTATTTTGGACCTACAAGTGGATAGGGGGTCCCTCAATATTAGCCTCTCTTAGTTTTGGTCAACTCGACATTGTTTGACCATGCCAAGAATGAATACATTCTTACAAAAAACATTATTTGAGGGTAATGCAAACAAGGAAACATGCAGTGTCAGAAAATGTACTCCTTTTCATTTTCACATTATGACTGAACCCCCTTAATTAATTGGACTTAATTAAGCCTCTAATTGACCCAATTATGCATTTAAAAGCCTAATTAATTTTGTTTTCCGAAAGGGGAACCTACATTAAACAATTGCAAACATCAAATTACACATCTTGGAAAATGTGTGTCCTAGGTTTAGGGCCTAGGACCCATTTTCCCAAGGGCGAATGGATCCTCCTTAAGTTTAGGACCCCATTTTTTAATACATGTTTTTGGTCATACTTTAATGATTTAAATTCAAATTGCAATTGTCAACCTTTGGTGTTTAATTATTGGGAAATTAGAAAATTACCTATAAATACAAGGTATTTTTATCATTTCAAATGCTATAATTTTTATGAGAGAATTCCTATAGCAAATATTATTATCAAGAGAATTTAAGAGAAGATTTAGATTAGTCTTCCACATCAGCAATAAAGATCAAGGCCATCATGTCAAAGTTATTTGCATGTTTTTGGAGCTAACATTGTGATGTAGGTTTCAAGTTTCAAGCATCAAGATCCTTCATCAATCAAGCCATCCCATGCAAGATTTAATCCTTGGAGAGATGTGTTAGACTTCCGTCCTCCAAGGGAAACCATTAAAGGGTTTGGTGAGTTGCAACAAGCTAGTGTTCATTCATCATTCCTTCCTTTCATTATTACTTCATTTCAAGGTTTAATTACCAAAATGGGGTTTGACCAAGGCAAACCCATATTCACCAAGAACAAACAATTTTTCTTCTCTTTGTATGTGCAAATTTATAAGTGAAGAAGGATTGAAGATTGATCAAAAG
>VDFB02253744.1:0-20887 GCA_007258455.2 Sequoia sempervirens | reverse complement strand
GGAATCCATAGAGCATAAAACATAAAAATAATTTGAGAACATTGAAGTGATGAAAATAAAATATGAAAGAAACAAAACACTGTAAATATTGAAACAAAAAGAATTGGCTTAAGGAATTGGAGTCAAGGATCATATAAACATTGCAACTTGAATGACCAAGATGACTTGAGGATATTTAAAAGTATTTATAGTCATTTAAGTGCAATGATGGTTAGAAACCTTCAAGGTAAGAATACTAAACACACACTTGAGAGTGAGAGAGAGAAGAAACAAGCATGTACCTTGTTTCTTTCTATGATAATTTTTCAAGTTTTGATCACACCTCTTTTGTTCTTCTTCTTTTGACAATTTTTGTTGAGATGCATTTTTTCTTTTTCTTTGTTGTCCCATTTTCTTCTTCAACTTAAAGATGAATCTAAACAAGTCCTCTACCAACTTAGTTAAATTATCCTCCAAATTCTGCCTTGATTGATAAAAATGAAAAGTTGTCCAGCTCCAATATTTGCCTCCTTGATAAATGTGCAAAAACTTCTCCAAAATCTGCGCTCTAAGTGAATCAAAATTATTCAAGTGTACATGGAATAACTAGATCCTCTAGTTTAAATGAATCAAGTAGTAAACAAACAAGTTATTTCATTGTGGAGTTTGTTGTTATTTAATTCATAGGTATGCACAACATATCTGGTAATTTTAGAATTTTGGTAAAGTGTCAAAAATGTATGAATATTAGAGGTATAATTTGAATTGAATTTTCTTAATTATGATTTGAATTCAATTTCAAGTTGAAGGTCGTCGTATAATAGAGGTATAATTTGAATTTAAATTTCTTTAATTAACATTTGAATTGAATTCCCGTTGTAAAAAATGTATAATAGCCTGGACATAATCTGAATTGAATTTCAAGTTACTTGTCAAAAAGATTATATCTTGTTCTCAACTCAATGGTTCATGTTGCTTAAGTCATTTTTAAAAAATATTTATTGTGATCAAAATGAATGAACTTAATTTATAAAATGGCATTGATTTCCTAAAATTCTACTAGAGATCAAATGTATAGTGAATATAAGGAAATGTAAGATGTAAGAGGTCATAAAAAAAGAAAACATGTATGTATATTGAATATTTAAAGCAATTGTATGTACATATATTATGTGTAAACATGTTTAAACCATAAGCAAACACATGTACATATATGTAAAAGAATTCAATACATATAAACACAACACATATTATAAGCAAAGAGGAAAATGTATGTATATATCATATAAGAAAATATATGTACATATATCATAAAAGCAAAATATAAATTAAAGATCATCTAATGTCGAATACTAAAGATCAAAAACTAAGCAAATGTATGTATATCATATAAGCAAG
Organism: Sequoia sempervirens; assembly: GCA_007258455.2. Lineage (NCBI taxonomy): Eukaryota > Viridiplantae > Streptophyta > Pinopsida > Cupressales > Cupressaceae > Sequoia > Sequoia sempervirens. Next base: position 19,510 of record VDFB02253744.1, on the reverse strand, counting down.
TGTAAGTTAGAGATCGTCAAATATCAAATACTATTTTAAAGATCATCATATAGTCAAATACACATGTGATAAAGATCATAAATCTAGAATGCATGGCCTAATATGAATGTCTACTCCTAGACGAATGGCCATCTGAATGAGAACAATCCTACTTTGATGGATGTGCTGAGCCCTGCAAATAAAATTGTGTACAAGATGTGTTAAATACATATAATTTTTATTAAATAAATTTTATGAAAGTTATTTTAAAATGAACTTGTATTTTTAAATATCAATCTACAACTTGTATTTATCTATGCATACATAAATATATATTTTATGAAAACTCACATGTCCACTGATAGCATATTCATCCACAGAGTCACATCGATCATGCAATAACGATCCGACCAAGTCTAGGAGGATATGAGGTATGTCCACCTATAACAATATATATACACAATATATATCAACTTAAATGAATATCTAGTTAAAAAGAAATTTAAAAAATAATGAAAAAAGAATTGAAACATGCACATGCACACATACATGCACATCATCTGATATCGGATGACCTAAGTCCTCTGAAACATTCGCCTCCACCATATGGACCAAATGATCAAGTGACGAATCAATATCTGCATCCATCTGATCTATCCCATGTCGTGCCAAAAATAATGAATGTAGAGGACTATGAAGGTGAGATGGCACTGGTGATGATGAACCAAAACCAATCAACATATCAGTAAAACCCATAGTCTGTGCAGCTACCGTATGAACTGTAGGTGGATTCTGATGCGCACTAGTGCTCGGCTGAGAGTGATGGGATCCTGGAACTGAATGACCTCTATGTCTCAAATGATCTCTAACATTCTCTATACCAATCCCATTGTCTGATGCAATGTGGGCATATGCCTCCAACATGTCCTCAGCCAAACAATGTAGAGTCATGTGTGACATATATCCTATAAGTGCATCAAGCTGTGTAGGAGTAGGGATGCCGGTCATTGTAAAAGGATCCATGGTGGTCCACTGTGCTGAAAATGGTGTGGATCAGGAATGTCTAGATATCAAATACTGACCTACATGATCATCAAATATCCTAGTGGTGGAAGCCGCAATGTCACCTACAGTGTCAATTGCTTCCTTTTGGGAAGCAACAACAACCTCATCTACTATGGGGGCTAGAATTGGGGTGAGAGCAGGAGACCTATCGCCAACCAATACCCTAAACATTGGGGGTGGTCTATCTGCTCGACGATAGGTAGGCCTATCAGCAATCCTACCACGCCCCTGACCAACATATGGTGGAATGTCCAGGTAGTTAACTTTGAGGCCCAAATGGACCTCAACATACAACTGTTGAACAAAATACAATGGAATCTGGTCATTGTTTGGGTATATACCATGTGCTGCTAGAAATCGTGGGTAGATCAATGAGGCCATAGCATGATCAACACATCTAGTGACCTGGTATCCCCTAACCTTAGGCACATTTTGATAAAATGGGAAACAAGTGGCTTTTATCATTTCTTTGGTGACACTATCTTGTATTTGTTTAAGGGGAACGTCACCATGTACTTCTTCCCGCATGCGGGAAAGAATAGCAGTCACTCTATCTGGGGAATATGCACTAGTCCTCTCAAGTTCATTTTTTAGTTTTTCTAGACTATGCAATATTAACATGCATGGTTCACTATATATCCCTGGGTTTGCACCCTGTGCTAATGAATCTCTTAATTTTTTTATCTCATTACTAGTATTTGCAAACAAAGATTCTAGCACGGTGAAACATGATCTACATTTTCCATGTTATATATATACAGTACACCTAAAAAAACAATGAGACTTTGGTAAATAATATATCTAGATAAAAAGAATACAAATCTAAAATAGAACTTGTAATTTAATTCATCTACTCATCAATAATATTTTCATACTATTAACTTGATTTAAAAAGAATTGGAAGACAACTATAATCTATAACATAACATCCTTAAATGGTTCAAATTTTAAATGAAACGATGAAAGAAAGAATAAGAATACAAAGATTAAAGTATAAAATCATTTGAAAATAATTGGGGATAAAAATATTTAATCTAATAGTTGTTAACATAAATGAACTTCAATTATATAGCCTTGAGAACATAAAAAAATTATAGATTGGAAAGCAAAATAAATGTGTCATATTACTTGAATCAAATCTAATAAAGTTTGACTTTATTGCATACTTGTTATAAATATCTCACATGAACCAATGAAATTCAATGTGCCTCTATCTACCCTTGACATTAATGTTTAAAGGCTTGTTGAGATGAAAAGTAATGTTGATTCCTTACCTAATGGAAACAAAAAAAGACATACATATAAAAATCAAACACAATTCAATTTCTATTAAAAATTTTACATATCCATTTTTGTTGGATTTTTGGATCCTAGATTTGAGATGCACAATGTTAAAGGAGATCCCATGACACATTCAAGGTTCTTTAGTGCTACATATTTGGATTTTGTGTATGATGATAAGTTATTGGCTAAGTTCTTCCCATGAAATTTAATAGTATTATCTTCCATTTGGGTCTATTTTTTAATATTGAAATTGGCCAATGCAAATATTGGGAATGTTAGATTGAAGTTTATTATTTTAGATTTTTGATCAGAACAAGGATCTACAAAGTATATACATTCTTAACATTTGCATTGCAAGTGAGATGAATGTTAAGAACTAAAGTTGTTAGAGGCTACCACACTTAATTATGGATCTTCTAATGCTTCATCTACATCATCCTACCCTTGTAAATTTGAAAGAAAAAATTATTTCCAAAAGGATAGTAAAAATAATGGAAATGACCATTGTACAAACTATACATTATAAATGTTTCTAATATAATTATGACTCTAAAGCCTCAACTTTTCCTTTGTAAAATGTGCTTCAAAATTTAATTTAGTGCTTGCATGATTACACTTCCTCCCTATTAGGCCATTAGATAAATCTAAAGTTATTCCCAAAAAGATATAATGAGAAAGAATTTTGTTATTAAATTGTAGAGTTAATTGTAATTATACTCAACATTTTATGGGATTAAGGAATAATTGATTAAGGATTTGATTGATAAAAAAAAATTAGGTTGAGGGGGTTAATATTGGGGTCAATCCTTCAATTGTTCCTCCTAATGAAAATTTAAATATTTTACACTAAATAAATCTAATAAAATGGTTTTATATGAGGGTCATGAGATTGAGGTACATATACATGTTGACGAGCTTGAAATCATTGATTCACCTATGTATGTGAGGAATGATAATTTGTTGGTATTAATAAAAATTATAAGGGTACTTATTCTTCTTCTTATGTACTAGTGATTGACTTTTATATAAATTTCTATGGACTAACTAGTATTCAAACTTAGGACCTCCCATTTGGTGTTAGGATGCTCTACTATTGAGCTAATGGCTCACATTGTGATGAGTCTTTTTATGGCTTAGGTGTGTATCATTTCTCCAACACACTCCCTTGAACCACAACATAGGTGTCAAATGCACCTAGCTTGGCTCTAATACCATACAAGAATACCAATTATGAGGACCTCCTATAAAAATATGACATGAAAAACCGTGAACAATATTTAAAAGATAATCCATAGTCTATCTTATTATTTATGCATATTTTCTAGGACCACCTATGCCCAAAACACAAAATAGTTTTTGTAAATACACCAATTAGATCTTATAAAATGCATTACTTATATCAAATTATATGGTAAATTAAATATAATTAATGATTACTTTTTCTTTTAGTATGAAAGAGGTTAAATTCCAATATATGTTCTAGTGGGCTTGATTGAGTGACAAGGTGGAGTGATTGTTGTAATGAAGAACTTGCTAGGAAAGCTAACCAAGTTAAAATGTACACCTATACATACATCATTGTGGTAATATAGACCTATGTCATAAAACACAATTGAATCCTATTAGTTCCAAAGTATTTTAGCAAAGAAGAGATAGAGGAATTTCCAACATGAGGCATAATTCAATCATAATATAATAAAACCATTAATCCATAGTTCTATGTATAAATGGACTGTTGTAGAGGAAAAGATACACATTTAATTTGCAAGGCATAACTCAACAATATGAAAACATATAGTAGAATATTGTACATTATTCTCAGGATTTTTTCTTATTTGTGAGAAATGCAAACCTTCCATGCTAATTTTCTCTAAAACACACAAATATAGGGGGCAGTGTAATATCCCACCCTTTCCTAAATTTTTCCATAGCTAGTGATATGATAATATCCCAACAACTCTATGAATTTTAAAATTGAATGTTATGGACTATATTAAAATTATTTTGTGGACTAATAAACTAAAGAATATTCTTGATATTTAATTACACGTCTCTTGAGAAAAACAATGATTTAATATCTTATGAGTATTAAATTAGATTATGAGTATAATTTAAAGAATTATAGTCATGATTTTGTAATTGTCATGTAATAGACATAAATATCATTCCTTTTGTTGGTAAAACTACATATTTAGAGTAATATTATGAAGGTTAAATTTAAATGGTTTATCTAGCACTCAAATAATCATTCTAGACTAATATTTGATTTAAAATTTCTTTTACAATGATTATTGATTATATTTAATAAAAAATACTTGATATTCCCACCAAGTTATTAAGGGTGCAAATCAACTATTGACATGGACTAAACTATTGCAAACAAGGTAAATATATATAGTAGGAGTATCAACTAATGGTGAGGCACTTTAAGTCTAATCAAACATACAATATACCAAATAATATTAATGAAATAGTGGAGAAAATAAATAAATATTCAAACCTCATGAACACTAGAATTATAATATGGAGAAACCCTTTCAAAAAATCCCACTACTAAAGAGATATGAAACTTTTATTAATATTCATAACAAGATTATAACAATCCAATCCACTCAATCTTCTTTAGTCTAATGTTTTGGCTATTTCTACATAACACTATTTAAACCTTATGTCATACATTAAATTATATATAGAGCAAGGGAAACAAGAAATGATCAATTAATTTATGTAATGAGTGGAAAAAAATCATGGTCCACAAGAAAAGAACCCATGCCCCACTATGCATTGGAACATGTACACAAAATATAAACGAACTAATGATATAGGACCTTAAATCCCATAACCTTGATAGTAACCACTCCCAATACTAGTGCTTTATGATGAAGATGTCAACTACAATAAGTCTCATCTATTATGAAAAGATGCTCCACTCTTCCCAATGTAACTCCTAGTACAATAATCATCACGATCTCCTTATTTAATTTTATTATAATAATATCTTGAGCCCATTGCTTACCTTTTCATTTTTTCTCACATATCACACTATAAAATTTTGGAGCTCATTTTCACTTTGCGAGAGTCTCTCGAGGGTTTTAATGGTGTCCAAATTGATATTTTTTAGCTTAATGCATCAAGCTCATTAATATTTTTAATTTTAAGAAAATATTAAAATCAAAGCTCTAGACTGTAATTTATGCCCTTTAGAAAGAATTTAGAAAAAAGCAACATTAAAGATAAGATTTTAAGTGAATGGAACACTAATCCCAACTTACACCAACCAAGTACAAATGGGTATTTAGCTTCATGGAGATTCATTCATGGTTGGTGATGGTGCATGAGTAGGCTAATAGAGGAAGAAAGACCATATGTTCATTAAGAAGAAATTGGGAGAAAAAATAAGCTAAGTTTAAATTTGTAATGATAAGAGGATCTTGATTGAATATATATATATATAGTTCATATGAGAACCAAGGATAACATACTAGAGTAAATAAGCTTCGATAATAAAGGAATCTTGTAAGTATGGGGAAGAAAAATATATCAAACTAAATGCACTACCAAAAGATAGATCAATTGGGATTTTTTTATAGGAAAGTGTGATATTTAATTGAAATCCTAATGTATTAATGTTGTATCTTCAACAATCTTGGAATGAGTACTTGGATGCCTATGTTGTCAAAAGATATTATTATTTTACTATTAATTCTCCTCATGTTGAAATTTCCATGAACTAGTTAGGATGCAAATCTCCACCACTAAGCTACCCACCCACTTTATGACAAGTCAATTTACGATTTAGGTATGCTAATTTTTTTGACACCTTTTTCACATTGTGAGATATTACCAAATAATTATAATGGTCATTTGGTTTTGTGTGGATCATGAACCATGTAAGGGTGTGTTTATTGATCTTACTCACCAATAAAATGTATGCATTGAATAATTTTTGTTTTATCATCATTTTATCAACAAGCATATGCATATTTGAAGGTTTATTTAAAATTGACTAATGATATGTTGATTGAAACTATAGGATACATTATTTTACCTTAATTTTTTGGTCTAAAAGATGAGGGAAGTTCTTATTCTATGTCATATTCTTTCTTCTTTAGATGTATCTCATATTTTATTTGGGTATCCATGGATAAAGCAATATCAAGCAACATCATCTATGTCATGCCATCAAGGTATCAAATATGTTTGAACACTAGTAAAGAGGTTACAATTGCAAGAGATCCGTATATGCCTTTATTTTAGATTAAGTCATTTAACCTTAAATAATTTTAAGAACATACATAAGGATCCTCTATATAAGTGCAAGGATTCTTTGCCTAATTTGTAAAATTTCAAAAGGAATAACAATGGTGGGAAAATCAAGACAAGATGCAACAATTTAGAATTCCTAAAGGGTTTACAATTATTAGAGCCAAAGTAGGTTATATGTAGGTTTTATATTATAAAATGATTCAAGAATCTATAAGGCCAAAAGAACCATAAGCATTGCAAACTTTAGTTTAGAAGCATAAGGGATTGGATATTTTCATTCCTAAACATGGTTTTCATAAAAAAAATTACTCATGTAGCAAACACACTATATAATTCACAAAGAAGGTTAGGGTTTTTAGCTTCATTTGTTATATGGAGATATTTTATTGTAATGTACGTAATCAATGATATGATTCTTGATTTTTTATAAGATTTAATATTATAACACCTTAACAAATCAAGCTATGACTTTCATGGTTCACTCCTACATGTATGAAATTTGCATTTTCATCTACAAGTTTAACCCTAAATTTGTAGTTTTAAAATTATTTTGTGACCTTGACCCCTACACTTCTAGTCTTTAGGAATTTATTTATCTCCATTTTTTAGACTATGTTGAGAGCCATTATAATGTTTTTTTGCACTAACTTTCGGAGGAAACTCGTTTTTCCTTACTCAAACCCTTGGATTATGCAAAACGGGGAAGCAAAATACTATATTGAAAATGCTTTAAAAACTTTCAAACAAGTGCAATTTGAATTCAACAAATTTAAAAAAAATTGCATATAGGTTTCGTTCAAAATTAAACAAATACATGCATTTTGAACTCTAAAAAATGGAATTTTAAATACCTCGTGCTCAATAGTGAATTCGATATCAGTGGAATGATGAAGTTTGAAGAGGGACACGAAATTTCTTTTCGCGGTTGAAATTTTGTTGGGTAGCCGTTAGGATTATGTTCACAGCGGGGAGACAATGGCTGGTAAAGTTCACAGTAAAAATGTGAAAGTGAAAGCATTTTTTTTGTTTTTGTCATATTCAAGGGGTTCGGCCGAACCCACTTAAATATTGTTTTTTATTAGGGGCGGTGACTGGTTCGGCCGAGCCATGGGTTCGGCCGAACCCTATGGTTCGACTGAACCATTAAATGGTTGTCGAGCCATAAGTGGTTCCAGAACCCATTTGATATGAAGAATGGGAAAATTAAATTTCCTTCCTCTTCAAAAGTGTAAACCACTTATGTGGCTTCACCCTCACCAAAATTATTAGTACTCACGTTATTCAATACTCATTATTGTTAATATCATGCCCAAAAATTTCATCAGAAAAGCCTAACAGTTTTTAGAATTCTCAATTTATTTATTTGTTCTAATACCATCATAGCATCATTAATATCTAACCCTAATATCCAAAGCTAATAAATTTGTATTCATTAATACGATAAAACAAAATTTTCAAATGTCTTTATCATTGTCCATATATATATAATGTTATATACATATTTATTTAAGCTTATCTATAATTCATTTATTTAATTATTTATTCTTTATAAAAAAATAACAAATACTTTATTTTATTACATTAATCCTTTAAAATATAGATATAAATTAATTTATCCTCATATAAATATAAATATTTAAAAAAAGAAAAAAAGGGGATTATTTAATAAGTATAAAAACGGTTATAAGTAAAGAAAATAGTCTTAAACATATTAAATTATCTTTATGAAGATGTAAATACTTCTTAAATTAAAAGAGAACTATAGTGGCAAGCCTTTAGGGAATAGAATAAATTATTTTAAAATCTCATAAGTAATATTTAAAATTAGATTTTTAACAAAATGCACATCACATGCCATATATGAGTTTTTCTTAATTCAAATCACGAAATTTTCTAACTAAAAGTTTCTATTTCATTTTAAAGGATACTTGCAAAGTAATCCCGTGTTTCTTTATTTCTATTTTTTTTGTTTGTTAATATTAACATGGACTGGGAGTTAAAATATTTGAGGAATGAGTTCCTTATGGGAGGATAAGGTTAAATGCCAAAATGACTATTAGAACACCTAGTTTTAGATATATAATTGATTATTTCCAAGCATAAGAGTAACAACTATCGATTGACTATTTCTTTCAAGTTGTGCGCCTCTTTACTCCACTTAATCTTTAAGATAAACTCATAGAACTTTATGCAACCTCTAGATGGAATCAACTATTTTATTTGCTCTCAATTCCAAGCAACAGGGATATGAAATCATGGCAGCATGAAAGGGGACAAGAATTATGATTCAGATTATTATCATTGTATTCCCTCTAAAACTCATATGGCTGCAAGGCAACGGCATGAAGGAGGTTGATGACAGCATGAGGGAATAAAAAGATACCCTGATGTAGTTGAGAAAGACGCCATGAGCAAGGGTTAAGATGCAAGGAGAGGAGACGAGATTCACTGCACACGACATCTAAATTCATCTACAAGATTGTTGCAAGAGAAATTGTTCTGAGAGATGTGAACTGTTTCCATCATCTTGAATAGATTTCGACAGGCTAAAGGAGAATATTGGCGATGCAAAATGAAACAATCTGAAACATAAGCTTGCACTATAAAATTCGCACAACAGTAATCCTTATTGCATTGCAGATATAGTTGATCATTAGATGAGTAAAGTTGACCTTCATGCCTGTATTGGCTATTTTGGGGCACACTAAACCTTATTTATAGGCTGCAAATTCGCCAAATTGGAGAAGCGAAAGGTTGTTACCAGCGAGGGAGAGTTGGAGAAGCGACAACCATGTTGGATGCTACCGCTGAAAGACCTTGCAAATGCACTGGGAGACATGAATGCAGAACGAGGGAAGCATAGATAGGGCGCGTGTTCTGTCTGAAAGAACGCCTCTGAGAAATGTGATCTCATGAAATGCTATGATTGCAGAATATGCACTAAACGGATTTGTTGAAAAGGCTTAAGAAACTTTCAAGCAAATGCAATTGGCAGGTGTGACGCCAATTCCACTACCGGGGTCAGCGTCCCCTGCTGTGCCAACATGGGAGCTTTGGAATAGACCGCAGCCTCCATGTTAGGCATACAGACTTGAAAGGGAAATGAAACCTGTTGAAACCATGGCAAGGGATACACTTCCAGGTCCTCCGCTCTCACTCCTGCAACTCCCAACCTCCCTCGCTACTGTAAAACCCCCAAAAGATATACCCCCAAAATTCCCTCATTAGAAGGCCTTAGAAACTTTCCCGTAAAAGCCATTGACAGATGTAAGAAAAATAAAAAGCTTTAGAAGCTTCAAGCAAATGCATTTGACAGGTGTCTCCAAATTCCCTCCCTTCTCCTACAGTCTCCACGCTTGACCTGCATGCAATTAAAGAAACATTGAGGAGGCACGTGGGGCTTTTTATTCCTTTAAGAGTATTTGCCTTTCCTTTATTTAAAAGAAAATAATAACTGTGTGAGTAAAATATGTGTAAATGAATAACAAACACATGTAATAAGACATTATATCAAGGGATTTAAACAACAATTAAACTACTAAAAGCTAGAAATCTATTGAAAGCATTCTATTGCTCTCTATCTCCAAAGATTTTTTAAATCACGGGGCTCTCAGATTGTTAAGCACTGTGACTGTTAAAATGACAATCTAGAGAATGAGATATTGTAAAATGTAGGAATCTAATCCTATGTAATGATTGCTAAATGATATGATGATGATACTGTGGATGACATTGACATGAAAATGATAAAATAAACTACTGTAAACTAAGACGCAGCTAAATGAAAAGCCATGATTGCTAATTACTATTTTTTATTTGCTCAATGCTCAAATGCTTAATTGCTCTAATGCTATTTCTACAGAGTAAGATTGCACAAAGTTGGGATCTATTTCATGTGGAAAGAGGTTGTATTTATAGATTCCCGACAACATATTTGTGATGTGGTAGCAAGTAAGGGTCTGGATTTGATTTGAAAGATTCAATGGTGAAAGATGCAGAAGCCTGAGAAGATTATGGATGTTTGTTCCTCCCCACAAAAACATTCAACCAGAGGATAGGAAAAATCAATGGAAGAAGATGAAGAAGTTTCCCTATAATTTGTCTCCAATTTGTTTGTGAAGGCTGAGTCAAATTAATTAGATATGAAATATCTAATTTTGTTGGTGGATATGATGAGTGAAAAGAGGAAATAGCTGTAGAAATATGATTTAATTGAATTATTGGATTTATTCAATTTAGCAAAAGAGGATATTTAATTTAATAAAACAAACTATAGAAATCTGTTTATTAAATAAACATGGAAGAAATATGGTAATTAAATAAAACAAAGTATAAAATTTGTTTATTTAATTAAAATAGAATGATGTGATTAAGATAGAATAAATATATAATTATAGAAGTAAATAATTAAATAAAACAAAGTATTAAATTCATTTATTTAATTAAGATGAAATAATATGATAAAGATAGAAGAATTAAATGTGAACTGTATAAATAAATATTTCTATTTATTTATAAGTAGATGAAAATAGAAGGGTTAATTAATCAAATAAATCGTATTTAATTAATTAGATTATCTAGACCATTTTTAGGTGTATACATTTTGCCCTCTTTGAAGTGATGTGTTTACACATTGCTTGAACAAATAAAATTTTGCTTCTGGCCATCTTGAATTTTTTTTGATATGCCCAGACGTTGATTTTTAGGTGATGATGGATTTATGCCCCCTCGGGAGATAAATCAATGATTTTTTTTTTATTTTTGTGGATTTTTTGGAAATTTTCAAACTTTTATTATTTTTGATGATTTTTGCAATGATTTGGTGATAATTTGATGATGAAACGATTTATCTCCCGACAAATAATGTGAAAAATGCCCCTATGTTGAAATAATGAATTAAGCCCCTTTTTGAAATTTAAATTAAATAAATCCCATAAAAATCCCTCTTAATTAACACATAAAAGGTCAAAAAGTTGATTTTCAAATTCATTTGTGCATTTTGAGTTTGAAAATTTGAGAGGGAGAGCAAATTTAGCATTTGGAGCAAAAATGTCTATTCCATACCACACTCACCGTTTTGAGTGTGTGCAACGACACAACTGCCGAGCTACGTACGGACCTTCGGTATGTGCACTAGGAACCTCCTCGTATTTTGTGTTTTTTGATTTTCGCTCGTTTTTTATATTTTCAAATTGGTTTTTTATCTTTTAGCACATTGATAGGCCAATGTAGCACATAAAAACTCTGTAATAGTGCAATCAAGAAATGGCACATATGTCAGCTGTTTTAGCGCATTAATAGGTTAAATTAGCACATAGACAATTTTAGCGCATAAGATGGATATTTTAGCACATACGTACGCTAGATTAGCGCATAGGTGGAAATGGTGCATAGGTGATATAGATTAGCGCATAAGGACCCTGAAATGGCGCATTGACTGTTTTAGAGCATTGGTCGCCTAAATTAGTGCATTGATGTCTTGAAATGGCGCATTGATGGATCTGAATGGCACATTGACTTCTCTGGCGCATTGAAATTATGTTTTTGCGCTTCCAAGTCAGAATGATAGATTTTATCAATTAACTCCTTGATTTTGTTGATTTTTGATCACGTCAAACTTTGAGTTGATGTTGATTGATGATCTTGATAGGGTAGATGTTGATCAACCTCATGATAGGCGAGGTTTGATGATTGATTGATGATAATTAACCTCATGATAGGTGAGTACTAATTATAGTTTGATTGATAAACCTTATGATAAGTGAGGTTGATTTGATTAATTGACCTCATGATAGGCAAAGTGCAATAATAGATTGATGATTGACCTCATGATAGGTGAGGTTCAATGATAGTTGCTCATGAGATTTGATGAAAGTCTCACAAGAGCTGATTAGATCTGATAGGCTGATTGATGTTTGATTAATTGACAAAGATTATTAACTTTTGATATTCTGTAATGATAGGAGGCTTTGACGAACTTACAGATCCGAGAGCGGTTTCCCTAGGACATTTGATTTGATACCAGAGCTAGCGTAGCCTGAGACAACAGTTATCACACGATTTGGTTTGTCTTCTCTTCTAGATATGCTCCAGATTAGGATTAATCAGGAACTATTGATAGCCTTAGCAGAGAGATGGCATAGTGAGCACAATACCTTCCTACCAATGAGATGACAGTGACTCTCGAGGATGTATGGCGGATTCTATGAATACCCATTGTTGGGGAGCTGGTAGAATATGATTCTTCTGAGCAAGGTGGGCCCGATGCACTGCGTTGAGTGTTTTAGGATGATACGATTTGTGGATACAAGATTCCATGGTGAGAGATGGTAGATGCCTATGCTACCTTGCCATTGGTACTTGCTATTTTCATTGGAGGGTTCCTTTGTCCTGATCGTAGGTCAAAGGGACTTTCAGTTGGATGGGATCGTATTTTGGAGAGTATGATTGTCCATGGTACCAGATATGCTTGGGGTATGTGCATGCTTTCCCACCTATATCACAATTTGCATCAGGTGGTCTACCTTGGAGGGGCCAGTTTGTCTTCAGGAGTTACATTACTTTAGGTGTGGGCATGGGAGCATATAACTATTACTCATTTAGTTACAAATAGACAATGACCTGTGATGAGGCCATACATTCAGGAATATGTAGGTCCACTTGCTCAGCCTAGACTGGGAAAACTGGAGCATTGGAGGAGAGTCCTTGATGATATTGAGGCAGTTACATGGTGGCCCTATCTTGATTGTGAGTAGTGGCCGGACGATGATACAAAGATGCCATACTTATGTCAGTCCATGTTCCTGATTGGTAGGACATGTTTTGTTATTGAGAGATTTTTGTTGAGGAGGGTGCTTAGAAAGTATGGAATAGTATGGGGCATGCCCCGAGGTGTTGCTCATTATGCACGATGTCAGATAGATACCAGTGATTGGGGACCTTGCTTATCATATGATACTGCAGTGCAAGAGTACCAGGGTGTATCGAACTTTATTTGGGAGATTCATCTTGTATCTCATTTTACATCCCTTTCCACGGATCTGCATTCTAGATGAGCCAATACCGATATCATGTGAGGAGGAGATGGTAGTTGCACACGGGTGCTAACGGAGGAGAGATGAGGGAGATGATGATGATGAGGAGGATCCAGATGATGTGGAGAGCAGTGATGATGATGAGGTAGATGGAGATGGTGATGGAGATGGGGGTGGAGGAGATGAGGGTGGAGGAGGCCCGACGTTTGAGGTTAGAGACTTCATGGTGCCTCGTAAGAGGCAATCATTGGTAGCTCCAATAGAGCAACATGTGCAGATTGGAGTACCCTCCCAGCAATAGTAGATTCAGATTGCCAGCCTGTAGGTTCAGGTGTAGACACTACAGGGTTAGCTGGCATAGGCCCAAGAGTTATTAGTCCAGACACAGACTCAGATGTAGACATAGACACAGGCTCAGGCACAGGCTCTCTCATAGGTACAGGCACAATTGAGAGCTGCGCAGGCATAGATAGCCTCTTTGACAACAGAGAGAGATGTAGCTAGACGGACTACAGAGCAGGAATAGGGATTGGTTGATAGAATACAAAGATTAGCTGATGGTACCTTCTTAGCTGATTATATGAGAGAGGTTCTCCATGTGGGTAGAGAGGCCGAGTACTATAAAGGCCGATACCATGATGCAGATCCTGTAGAGCAGAGTGTTAGTTATTCTTAGTCTCAATTAGGTAGGACTCTTTTCAGGACTGTTAGTAGGGGTGTGACACAGCCTCTACCGAGAGATCCAAGAGATCCTGGTACGTCTGGTGGGGGAGGTACTGGTCCAGAGATGCTGACACCATCTGGGGCTAGCAGTACATAGTTTCATGATTGGCCCCCTGATGTATGTTGAGACATGATGTATACTCCAATTTTTGATTCATGGCCATTTTGATGTTGTATCTCTTTACATTTCAAACATCATTGTATACTTGACATTATTTTTGAGATTTATATGATATGTGGTGGATTTATCAATCTACATGTGTTCTATATGATTCTATGATTGATGCTTATGATGGATGCATTGAATTTCTCATTCTATATGCCATGTGATGTTCTATATGATGATGTTATGGATGCAATTTATGATCATGATAACGTGCTTATGATTATATGATATTTTATTTATGATGTTAAATTTGATTATGGTGCCCATAGTATTTACATGGATCGATAAGTGTATGATAATGCATTTACCTGAATGATATGATAATGCAACTATATGTATGATTTTGGATATGATGTTTCTATGATTTATGATATGATGATGCAAATGGGATACAATGCACCTTATTGTTGGTATTGCAAATGCAAATATATGATGTAATGAAAGAAAGAATGAATGATTAAATATGATGATACTTCTTATGTATGATGTATGATATGATAATGTTAATGAAAATGCAACTAAAAAGATGATTTGTTTTGGATATTTTTCTTATGCAACTATATGATGTGATGTACAAATGAAAAATATGATATAATAAATGGAAATATATGATCAAATGTAAGAATGATTAAATGATATAATAATGCCTTCCAATGTATGCAATGCAAATGATTATACAACTACATGATAGTGATGATGATTTTTTAAATGTCGAGTATACTCAATCCATCAATGATAAAAGATAACATCATTTTTGGATTCTCCACCAACCTTTGGAATAAACTACTTTGTAGATACAAAACTAAGATGAATGCAATCTAATTTAACCATTCAGATCTACATATGTCAAAGTTGTCATTTTAACAGTGTATTTATCATGCTTTTTGTCATCATTGAGCATTTAAAATGTTGAAAGTGAGTACAAGCATCAATGGTATGAGTTAGATCATGATGACCTGAGTACTACTTTCATGATTTTTGATATTGCAAGTGAACACAAGCATCTAGGTATAATTAAACCAAGATGACCTGAGCATTTCTTGCATAAACAGACAAGAATCAATCATTTTACTATGTGAATTGGAGTGTCATTAGTGATACTTTGTAGAGCACGTCTCGTGACAATTCACACAATAATAATGATCAACTCATAGACAACAAACAAAGAAAATACAATTCTCCTTCCTAAGTTTTCTAGTTCAATACATCATCGAGTTGCTCCAAAGAAATGATAACAAAAATCAAAGTGCAACATTTGAACATTTAAGCTAAAGCGATAAAATCATGATTCAAAAGAATATCATCCATCTAAAGTTGTTTTGATTGATTTGATTTCAGTTGTTTGCTTTGGATGGTTTGATCTTCTGTCGTTTGATGATTGTTCAATGTTGGATTTCACTATGATCATTGTGTTTGTTGCGTTGTCATACTACTGTTTGTCTATTTGTTTAAGCTCAAATTTTATTGCCCCCCAATGAGTTCAATATTTTTCCCCCAAGCTAGGGTGAGACAGGACCACATTGCCAAGATATGTACATGAGGTTCTCTTTTTCAAAGAGATACAAAATGATGGAAAAAGTGAATGACCAAGACATGCATCTAATAGATGGAAAGGCTAGTTTAAATCACAAGTAGCGCATGTTTCCAGGTTTTCACTCCGTGTTTTTATTGTTTTTTTTCAAACTTTATGATTTTTTTGTTTTTTTCTCCTTGTTTTTTTTGTATTTTTTGTTTTCTTGATTTTTTTGTATTTTCTGTTTTCTTGATTTTTTTGTATTTTTTGTTTTCTTGATCTTTTTGTATTTTGTCACTAAGATGCCTGTTTGCTAGGTTTTCATCAAGGTGACCATTTTCCCCGAACTTTAACCGTGCACTAGATGATTTAAGTGTAGAATTTTCTAAAATGGAGACTATTGATAGGTTCATCAAACAAATCCCCTTCAGGTGTAGACAACTGATAGGCTCTAGATCCATAGAATGATATGACAACAAAGGGACCTAACCAATTAGGTTCAAACTTCCCTTTCTTTTCTCTATCTTGTTGATTTCGATGGTTTTCCTTTAGGACCAAGTCACCAATTTGAAATACTTTAGGTTTTACTTTGTGATTGTAGCTTCTGGACATCCTCTTTTGATATGCCTTCAAATTGTCCACAGCTTGTTGACGATGTTCATCCAATAGTTCCAGCTCTTGAAGTCTAGACACTCTATAATCCTCATATGAAATAATTCCTTTTAGTGACACACAAAGTGATGGTATCTCCACCTCAATAGGTAGGATGGCTTCTGATCCATATACCAAGGCATATGGTGTCGCCCCTGTAGGTGTTTTGATGCTAGTTTGGTATGCCCACAGAGCAGGGTTTAGTTGACTGTGCCAATCACGTCCAACATCGTTGACTGTTTTCTTCAGGATTTTCAAAATAGTTTTGCTTGAGGCCTCTATTTGGCCATTTCCTTGAGGATAGTATGGGGTTGAAAAATGATGTTGGATATGAAACCTCTCACACAGTTCCTGAACATCTTGATTCTTAAAAGGTCTACGATTGTCTATGACAATGGATTGAGGAATGCCATACTAAAAAATGAGGCAATTTAGTATGAAAGAAGAAATCTATTTACTAGTGATTGTTATCAAGGGAAAAACTTCTACCCACTTTGAAAAGTACTCTGTGGTTGTGATTATAAATTTGTGTCCATTGGATGAAGATGGATTAATCTTTCCTACCAGGTCTAGTCCCCACTAACAAAAAGGCCATGTTGAAGTGAACGGTTGCAATTATTGTACTGGTGCATGGATTAGGTTACCATGGATTTGACATTTCTGGCACTTCTTAACAAACTAAAAAGAATCCTCCATATTCGACCAGTAATACCCCAAATGGAGGAGTTTATTTTCTAGGGTTAGTTTGTTTGAATGATTTCCACTAATACCTTCATGAACCTGATGTAAGGCTATCTCAGACTCGTTATGTTCTAGACACCGAAGAAGAGTACCATCCAGACCTTGACAGTAAAGTATGTTGGCAGTTAAGGTATGTCATGCGGTTTAGTGGATGAAGTTGCGTTTCTGGCTTCTAGAAAGATCAGGAGGAAGGATATTATCTTTTAAGTAAGCGTAGGTGTTTCCATAAATTGAGGATTTAACGTCAACTAAATGGCATATGGTTTGAGATTCAGGATTATCATAAGTAGGATTAGACACTTGTTCCACCATAAACTCATAACGACCTCACTTTTCTGGTATCTATAAGAGAAGCAATTGTCGCCATAGCATCAACAACTTTGTTTTTTGCCCTTGAAATCTGTTCAAATTTGATATCCACAAAATACTTTTTGTAATCATCCACCATTTTCTTATACAACATCAACTTCTCATCTTTGGTTTGATATTCATCATTTAGCTGATAAATGACTAGTTGTGAATCCCCATATACCTGTAGCTTTGTGATCTTCCATTCAACTGCCACTTTAATGCCTATGATTAATGCCTCGTATTCAACTACTTTATTTGTACATGGAAACATGAGTCTATATGACTTTGGGATGGTATGTCCTTGAGGTGTAACAAACAAAATTCTTGCACCTGGCCCACGTTGTGTGTAGAACCCATCAAAATAAAGCATCCATTGTTGTGTTGTCATAGTAAGAATTTCTACATCAGGAAACTCAATTCTCATTGGATAATCATCTGGTAGTGGAGCTTCGGCTAACTGATAGGCTATCACCTGACCCTTGATGGATCTTTGATCCACATACTGGATGTCAAATTCACTCAAGATCATGACCCACTTAGCAAGTTTTTCTGTTAGGGAAGCCTTGCTAAGTAAAACTTTAATGGATCGATCTTTGCTATGAGTTTGATAGTGTGGGCTAACATGTAATGCCACAACTGCTGAGTAGCAAACACCACCGCCAAACAAGCTTTCTCTATGAAGGTGTAATTTATCTCATAACCATTCAAATTCCTGTTGATATAGTAGATAGCCCGTTCCTTTCCCACAGGATCTTCCTGTGCTAATAGAGCACCCAAAGAAATCTCAATTGTTGCAATGTATAGTAATAATGGTCTCTCTTCTGTAGGTGGAATTATTATGGGTGGTGACATCAGATATTTCTTTATTTGATTGAAAGTTGTTTCACATCCTTGATCCCATTTGAAAGAGATGTTCTTATGTAACAAATGATTGAAGGGATGACTTTTGTTTGCTAATTGGGAGATAAATCTCCTTATTGATTGTAGCCTGCCCTGTAGAGATCGTAGTTGATTGGTATTCTTCGGTGGCGACATTTACATTATGGCCTTGACCCTTGCGGGGTCCACTTCGATACCCTTTTTTGAAACTATGTATCCTAGAAGCTTCACTGATGTAACACCAAACACACATTTCTTAGGATTTAATTTGACATTTAACTTCTCTAAGCTGGTAAAGATTTTATCTAGGATCTCTAGATGTTCTTCTCTGGGATATGACTTTGCTAATATATCATCCACGTAATTCTCCATAAATGTATGCATCATGTCATGGAAAATGGTGGTCATTGCTCGCTGATGTGTAGCCCCTACAATTTTCAACCCAAAGGGCATGACGTTCCAGCAGAATGTTCCCCATGGACATGTGAATGTTTTTTTCTCCTGATCTTCTGGTGCTATTTTGATTTGGTTGTAACCTAAGAAGCCATCCATTAGTGATAGCATGGCGTGTCCTGCTATTAAGTCTACAATAATGTCAATGTTTGGCAAAGGAAAATCATCCTTTGGGAATGCCTTATTGAGATCTTTGAAGTCAGTACATATTCTGATACTACTATTTGGTTTAGAAACAAGTACAATATTAGAAATCCACTTAGCATAATCAATAGATCTGAGGAATCCTACATCTAACAACTTTTTCAGCTCTGCTTTTACCAACAAGGTGATATGCGAATGCATTTTCCTTAGTTTTTACTTCACGGGTTTTATTCCAGATGGTAGAGATAAATGATGCATTAG
>VDFB02253743.1:0-38483 GCA_007258455.2 Sequoia sempervirens | reverse complement strand
TGATATGCCCCAGACGTTGATTTTTAGGTGATGATGGATATATGCCCCCTTGGGAGATAAATCAATGATTTTATTTTTATTTTTGTGGATTTTTTTGGAAATTTTCAAACTTTTATTATTTTTGATGATTTTTGCAATGATTTGGTGATAATTTGATGATGAAACGATTTATCTCCCGACAAATAATGTGAAAAATGCCCCTATGTTGAAATAATGAATTAAGCCCCTTTTTGAAATTTAAATTAAATAAATCCCATAAAAATCCCTCTTAATTAACACATAAAAGGTCAAAAAGTTGATTTTCAAATTCATTTGTGCATTTTGAGTTTGAAAATTTGAGAGGGAGAGCAAATTTAGCATTTGGAGCAAAAATGTCTATTCCATACCACACTCACCGTTTTGAGTGTGTGCAACGACACAACTGCCGAGCTACGTACGGACCTTCGGTATGTGCACTAGGAACCTCCTCGTATTTTGTGTTTTTTGATTTTCGCTCGTTTTTTATATTTTCAAATTGGTTTTTTATCTTTTAGCACATTGATAGGCCAATGTAGCACATAAAAACTCTGTAATAGTGCAATCAAGAAATGGCACATATGTCAGCTGTTTTAGCGCATTAATAGGTTAAATTAGCACATAGACAATTTTAGCGCATAAGATGGATATTTTAGCACATACGTACGCTAGATTAGCGCATAGGTGGAAATGGTGCATAGGTGATATAGATTAGCGCATAAGGACCCTGAAATGGCGCATTGACTGTTTTAGAGCATTGGTCGCCTGAATTAGTGCATTGATGTCTTGAAATGGCGCATTGATGGATCTGAATGGCACATTGACTTCTCTGGCGCATTGAAATTATGTTTTTGCGCTTCCAAGTCAGAATGATAGATTTTATCAATTAACTCCTTGATTTTGTTGATTTTTGATCACGTCAAACTTTGAGTTGATGTTGATTGATGATCTTGATAGGGTAGATGTTGATCAACCTCATGATAGGCGAGGTTTGATGATTGATTGATGATAATTAACCTCATGATAGGTGAGTACTAATTATAGTTTGATTGATAAACCTTATGATAAGTGAGGTTGATTTGATTAATTGACCTCATGATAGGCAAAGTGCAATAATAGATTGATGATTGACCTCATGATAGGTGAGGTTCAATGATAGTTGCTCATGAGATTTGATGAAAGTCTCACAAGAGCTGATTAGATCTGATAGGCTGATTGATGTTTGATTAATTGACAAAGATTATTAACTTTTGATATTCTGTAATGATAGGAGGCTTTGACGAACTTAAAGATCCGAGAGCGGTTTCCCTAGGACATTTGATTTGATACCAGAGCTAGCGTAGCCTGAGACAACAGTTATCACACGATGTGGTTTGTCTTCTCTTCTAGATATGCTCCAGATTAGGATTAATCAGGAACTATTGATAGCCTTAGCAGAGAGATGGCATAGTGAGCACAATACCTTCCTACCAATGAGATGACAGTGACTCTCGAGGATGTATGGCGGATTCTATGAATACCCATTGTTGGGGAGCTGGTAGAATATGATTCTTCTGAGCAAGGTGGGACCGATGCACTGCGTTGAGTGTTTTAGGATGATACGATTTGTGGATACAAGATTCCATGGTGAGAGATGGTAGATGCCTATGCTACCTTGCCATTGGTACTTGCTATTTTCATTGGAGGGTTCCTTTGTCCTGATCGTAGGTCAAAGGGACTTTCAGTTGGATGGGATCGTATTTTGGAGAGTATGATTGTCCATGGTACCAGATATGCTTGGGGTATGTGCATGCTTTCCCACCTATATCACAATTTGCATCAGGTGGTCTACCTTGGAGGGGCTAGTTTGTCTTCAGGAGTTACATTACTTTAGGTGTGGGCATGGGAGCATATAACTATTACTCATTTAGTTACAAATAGACAATGACCTGTGATGAGGCCATACATTCAGGAATATGTAGGTCCACTTGCTCAGCCTAGACTGGGAAAACTGGAGCATTGGAGGAGAGTCCTTGATGATATTGAGGCAGTTACATGGTGGCCCTATCTTGATTGTGAGTAGTGGCCGGACGATGATACAAAGATGCCATACTTATGTCAGTCCATGTTCCTGATTGGTAGGACATGTTTTGTTATTGAGAGATTTTTGTTGAGGAGGGTGCTTAGAAAGTATGGAATAGTATGGGGCATGCCCCGAGGTGTTGCTCATTATGCACGATGTCAGATAGATACCAGTGATTGGGGACCTTGCTTATCATATGATACTGCAGTGCAAGAGTACCAGGGTGTATCGAACTTTATTTGGGAGATTCATCTTGTATCTCATTTTACATCCCTTTCCACGGATCTGCATTCTAGATGAGCCAATACCGATATCATGTGAGGAGGAGATGGTAGTTGCACACGGGTGCTAACGGAGGAGAGATGAGGGAGATGATGATGATGAGGAGGATCCAGATGATGTGGAGAGCAGTGATGATGATGAGGTAGATGGAGATGGTGATGGAGATGGGGGTGGAGGAGATGAGGGTGGAGGAGGCCCGACGTTTGAGGTTAGAGACTTCATGGTGCCTCGTAAGAGGCAATCATTGGTAGCTCCAATAGAGCAACATGTGCAGATTGGAGTACCCTCCCAGCAATAGTAGATTCAGATTGCCAGCCTGTAGGTTCAGGTGTAGACACTACAGGGTTAGCTGGCATAGGCCCAAGAGTTATTAGTCCAGACACAGACTCAGATGTAGACATAGACACAGGCTCAGGCACAGGCTCTCTCATAGGTACAGGCACAATTGACAGCTGCGCAGGCATAGATAGCCTCTTTGACAACAGAGAGAGATGTAGCTAGACGGACTACAGAGCAGGAATAGGGATTGGTTGATAGAATACAAAGATTAGCTGATGGTACCTTCTTAGCTGATTATATGAGAGAGGTTCTCCATGTGGGTAGAGAGGCCGAGTACTATAAAGGCCGATACCATGATGCAGATCCTGTAGAGCAGAGTGTTAGTTATTCTTAGTCTCAATTAGGTAGGACTCTTTTCAGGACTGTTAGTAGGGGTGTGACACAGCCTCTACCGAGAGATCCAAGAGATCCTGGTACGTCTGGTGGGGGAGGTACTGGTCCAGAGATGCTGACACCATCTGGGGCTAGCAGTACATAGTTTCATGATTGGCCCCTGATGTATGTTGAGACATGATGTATACTCCAATTTTTGATTCATGGCCATTTTGATGTTGTATCTATTTACATTTCAAACATCATTGTATACTTGACATTATTTTTGAGATTTATATGATATGTGGTGGATTTATCAATCTACATGTGTTCTATATGATTCTATGATTGATGCTTATGATGGATGCATTTAATTTCTCATTCTATATGCCATGTGATGTTCTATATGATGATGTTATGGATGCAATTTATGATCATGATAACGTGCTTATGATTATATGATATTTTATTTATGATGTTAAATTTGATTATGGTGCCCATAGTATTTACATGGATCGATAAGTGTATGATAATGCATTTACCTGAATGATATGATAATGCAACTATATGTATGATTTTGGATATGATGTTTCTATGATTTATGATATGATGATGCAAATGGGATACAATGCACCTTATTGTTGGTATTGCAAATGCAAATATATGATGTAATGAAAGAAAGAATGAATGATTAAATATGATGATACTTCTTATGTATGATGTATGATATGATAATGTTAATGAAAATGCAACTAAAAAGATGATTTGTTTTGGATATTTTTCTTATGCAACTATATGATGTGATGTACAAATGAAAAATATGATATAATAAATGGAAATATATGATCAAATGTAAGAATGATTAAATGATATAATAATGCCTTCCAATGTATGCAATGCAAATGATTATACAACTACATGATAGTGATGATGATTTTTTAAATGTCGAGTATACTCAATCCATCAATGATAAAAGATAACATCATTTTTGGATTCTCCACCAACCTTTGGAATAAACTACTTTGTAGATACAAAACTAAGATGAATGCAATCTAATTTAACCATTCAGATCTACATATGTCAAAGTTGTCATTTTAACAGTGTATTTATCATGCTTTTTGTCATCATTGAGCATTTAAAATGTTGAAAGTGAGTACAAGCATCAATGGTATGAGTTAGATCATGATGACCTGAGTACTACTTTCATGATTTTTGATATTGCAAGTGAACACAAGCATCTAGGTATAATTAAACCAAGATGACCTGAGCATTTCTTGCATAAACAGACAAGAATCAATCATTTTACTATGTGAATTGGAGTGTCATTAGTGATACTTTGTAGAGCACGTCTCGTGACAATTCACACAATAATAATGATCAACTCATAGACAACAAACAAAGAAAATACAATTCTCCTTCCTAAGTTTTCTAGTTCAATACATCATCGAGTTGCTCCAAAGAAATGATAACAAAAATCAAAGTGCAACATTTGAACATTTAAGCTAAAGCGATAAAATCATGATTCAAAAGAATATCATCCATCTAAAGTTGTTTTGATTGATTTGATTTCAGTTGTTTGCTTTGGATGGTTTGATCTTCTGTCGTTTGATGATTGTTCAATGTTGGATTTCACTATGATCATTGTGTTTGTTGCGTTGTCATACTACTGTTTGTCTATTTGTTTAAGCTCAAATTTTATTGCCCCCCAATGAGTTCAATATTTTTCCCCCAAGCTAGGGTGAGACAGGACCACATTGCCAAGATATGTACATGAGGTTCTCTTTTTCAAAGAGATACAAAATGATGGAAAAAGTGAATGACCAAGACATGCATCTAATAGATGGAAAGGCTAGTTTAAATCACAAGTAGCGCATGTTTCCAGGTTTTCACTCCGTGTTTTTATTGTTTTTTTTCAAACTTTATGATTTTTTTGTTTTTTTCTCCTTGATTTTTTTGTATTTTTTGTTTTCTTGATTTTTTTGTATTTTCTGTTTTCTTGATTTTTTTGTATTTTTCTTTTCTTGATTTTTTTGTATTTTTTGTTTTCTTGATCTTTTTGTATTTTGTCACTAAGATGCCTGTTTGCTAGGTTTTCATCAAGGTGACCATTTTCCCCGAACTTTAACCGTGCACTAGATGATTTAAGTGTAGAATTTTCTAAAATGGAGACTATTGATAGGTTCATCAAACAAATCCCCTTCAGGTGTAGACAACTGATAGGCTCTAGATCCATAGAATGATATGACAACAAAGGGACCTAACCAATTAGGTTCAAACTTCCCTTTCTTTTCTCTATCTTGTTGATTTCGATGGTTTTCCTTTAGGACCAAGTCACCAATTTGAAATACTTTAGGTTTTACTTTGTGATTGTAGCTTCTGGACATCCTCTTTTGATATGCCTTCAAATTGTCCACAGCTTGTTGACGATGTTCATCCAATAGTTCCAGCTCTTGAAGTCTAGACACTCTATAATCCTCATATGAAATAATTCCTTTTAGTGACACACAAAGTGATGGTATCTCCACCTCAATAGGTAGGATGGCTTCTGATCCATATACCAAGGCATATGGTGTCGCCCCTGTAGGTGTTTTGATGCTAGTTTGGTATGCCCACAGAGCAGGGTTTAGTTGACTGTGCCAATCACGTCCAACATCGTTGACTGTTTTCTTCAGGATTTTCAAAATAGTTTTGCTTGAGGCCTCTATTTGGCCATTTCCTTGAGGATAGTATGGGGTTGAAAAATGATGTTGGATATGAAACCTCTCACACAGTTCCTGAACATATTGATTCTTAAAAGGTCTACGATTGTCTGTGACAATGGATTGAGGAATGCCATACTAAAAAATGAGGCAATTTAGTATGAAAGAAGAAATCTATTTACTAGTGATTGTTATCAAGGGAAAAACTTCTACCCACTTTGAAAAGTACTCTGTGGTTGTGATTATAAATTTGTGTCCATTGGATGAAGATGGATTAATCTTTCCTACCAGGTCTAGTCCCCACTAACAAAAAGGCCATGTTGAAGTGAACGGTTGCAATTATTGTACTGGTGCATGGATTAGGTTACCATGGATTTGACATTTCTGGCACTTCTTAACAAACTAAAAAGAATCCTCCATATTCGACCAGTAATACCCCAAATGGAGGAGTTTATTTTCTAGGGTTAGTTTGTTTGAATGATTTCCACTAATACCTTCATGAACCTGATGTAAGGCTATCTCAGACTCGTTATGTTCTAGACACCGAAGAAGAGTACCATCCAGACCTTGACAGTAAAGTATGTTGGCAGTTAAGGTATGTCGTGCGGTTTAGTGGATGAAGTTGCGTTTCTGGCTTCTAGAAAGATCAGGAGGAAGGATATTATCTTTTAAGTAAGCGTAGGTGTTTCCATAAATTGAGGATTTAACGTCAACTAAATGGCATATGGTTTGAGATTCAGGATTATCATAAGTAGGATTAGACACTTGTTCCACCATAAACTCATAACGACCTCACTTTTCTGGTATCTATAAGAGAAGCAATTGTCGCCATAGCATCAACAACTTTGTTTTTTGCCCTTGAAATCTGTTCAAATTTGATATCCACAAAATACTTTTTGTAATCATCCACCATTTTCTTATACAACATCAACTTCTCATC
The DNA here is from genome assembly GCA_007258455.2 of Sequoia sempervirens. NCBI lineage: Eukaryota > Viridiplantae > Streptophyta > Pinopsida > Cupressales > Cupressaceae > Sequoia > Sequoia sempervirens. Next base: position 31,834 of record VDFB02253743.1, on the reverse strand, counting down.
TTTGGTTTGATATTCATCATTTAGCTGATAAATGACTAGTTGTGAATCCCCATATACCTGTAGCTTTGTGATCTTCCATTCAACTGCCACTTTAATGCCTATGATTAATGCCTCGTATTCAACTACTTTATTTGTACATGGAAACATGAGTCTATATGACTTTGGGATGGTATGTCCTTGAGGTGTAACAAACAAAATTCTTGCACCTGGCCCACGTTGTGTGTAGAACCCATCAAAATAAAGCATCCATTGTTGTGTTGTCATAGTAAGAATTTCTACATCAGGAAACTCAATTCTCATTGGATAATCATCTGGTAGTGGAGCTTCGGCTAACTGATAGGCTATCACCTGACCCTTGATGGATCTTTGATCCACATACTGGATGTCAAATTCACTCAAGATCATGACCCACTTAGCAAGTTTTTCTGTTAGGGAAGCCTTGCTAAGTAAAACTTTAATGGATCGATCTTTGCTATGAGTTTGATAGTGTGGGCTAACATGTAATGCCACAACTGCTGAGTAGCAAACACCACCGCCAAACAAGCTTTCTCTATGAAGGTGTAATTTATCTCATAACCATTCAAATTCCTGTTGATATAGTAGATAGCCCGTTCCTTTCCCACAGGATCTTCCTGTGCTAATAGAGCACCCAAAGAAATCTCAATTGTTGCAATGTATAGTAATAATGGTCTCTCTTCTATAGGTGGAATTATTATGGGTGGTGACATCAGATATTTCTTTATTTGATTGAAAGTTGTTTCACATCCTTGATCCCATTTGAAAGAGATGTTCTTATGTAACAAATGATTTAAGGGATGACTTTTGTTTGCTAATTGGGAGATAAATCTCCTTATTGATTGTAGCCTGCCCTGTAGAGATCGTAGTTGACTGGTATTCTTCGGTGGCGACATTTACATTATGGCCTTGACCCTTGCGGGGTCCACTTCGATACCCTTTTTTGAAACTATGTATCCTAGAAGCTTCACTGATGTAACACCAAACACACATTTCTTAGGATTTAATTTGACATTTAACTTCTCTAAGCTGGTAAAGATTTTATCTAGGATCTCTAGATGTTCTTCTCTGGGATATGACTTTGCTAATATATCATCCACGTAATTCTCCATAAATGTATGCATCATGTCATGGAAAATGGTGGTCATTGCTCGCTGATGTGTAGCCCCTACAATTTTCAACCCAAAGGGCATGACGTTCCAGCAGAATGTTCCCCATGGACATGTGAATGTTTTTTTCTCCTGATCTTCTGGTGCTATTTTGATTTGGTTGTAACCTAAGAAGCCATCCATTAGTGATAGCATGGCGTGTCCTGCTATTAAGTCTACAATAATGTCAATGTTTGGCAAAGGAAAATCATCCTTTGGGAATGCCTTATTGAGATCTTTGAAGTCAGTACATATTCTGATACTACTATTTGGTTTAGAAACAAGTACAATATTAGAAATCCACTTAGCATAATCAATAGATCTGAGGAATCCTACATCTAACAACTTTTTCAGCTCTGCTTTTACCAACAAGGTGATATGCGAATGCATTTTCCTTAGTTTTTACTTCACGGGTTTTATTCCAGATGGTAGAGATAAATGATGCATTAGAAGATTTGGATCTAAACCTGGCATAGCAGAGTAAGACCAGACAAAGTTAATGTGTCTGTCCTAAAAGAACTTAGTGAATTCAGGCTTTTCTTCTTCAGTCATAGATGCTGCCAGATGTAGAGTTTCTGCTTTTTATGTTGTGCCAAGATTGATAGATTGTGTAGGCTCCACCAATACTGATGATATTTCATGAAAGAGTGTTCTGGAAGGGTGTAAAATATCCCATCTTTCGGTTCCTCAGAGAGGTTTTCATCTTTAGATGAGTTCTTTATTTTTACTTTTTCGAGATCTAATACTGCCATTAAATGGTTTTCACCTTTAGATCATTATTCCTATTTTCAATTTTGCAACTGGAAGATTTGACACTGTTGATGATGTTTCTCTGCAGCAACAACTAGAAAATATAGAATCCATCTCTCTTGAAAGGTAAATCTCTATCAGCAAGCCTCAAGAGATAACCCAAGGTCTCTAATGTCAGGTCTTGACAATGCACAAACAACTCATTGATAATGTGAAAATGCTGGTAATCACAATGGGACCTTACTACAAGCAAACTACTGAATCTCAATTTATCAGATCTAACAATATGATGATACTTCAATCCTAAAATTAACCAATAATCAAAGAAATAGAAAAGATAAGGGTTTCAAAGAGATTTCTAAACTTAATTCTAAACCTAAGATTAACAATGCAAATGACCACAATTGAAATGGACCAATCCCTCAAAAAAATTTCTACTTGACCTAGATGGATCTGCAATCTTGTAGAAACAGTGCAATCTTCTAAGGTAGTAAGATTTTCAAATCATGAACATTCATTCAGAAACCCTATTGCAACTGAAATGAATAAACCCTCATAATCGAACTAAGCACAATGAATATAAAGTCTAGGCTAACTTTGCAAAGCAACTAACAATCAGTTGGCTGCAAAAAGTATGGACTAGGGATTGCTGCAACACTTCAAATATTAAACCATAAACATTATTTAATCAATTCTAATTCTAAACTTCTAAACATTAATCCTCCTCTCAGCAATTCAAGATAGAATAACAAGAACCATGCAAGACAAGAGAACACAAGTATGGCACCAAATCACAATGTCATTTCTTGCATTCAAACTCAGTCTAATCAGAAAGTAACAATTCTAGCTTACATAATATTTGCTTTGAGAACAACTACTCGCTAACCCTAGCCTCTACTTAATTCGGCTTCTAACTATTTCTACTCTATTCTACTTCTATCTTCTAACCTCCTTACAAATGAGGCCAAATGCCCAATATATAGAATCCCTTTAGATAAACCCGTCACAGCTAGAAGAGTCTCGCAGCATTAATTAGGCACCACCAAACCAAGAGAAAGTCAAATGGAATAAAGGAATGCATTAAATGCACGAACTACACCTAGGTCGCCCAGATTCCAATTTAGCTCAACCAATGCAGGCGCGGATAATGGGAAGCACAAATCTCGATGTAGTTGGGCATTAACTGCCTTCCCCTTGTCTCTATTCCATCCAGCCCTTCATGGACTTTCAAGAGCCCATCCAAGTCGCCACAGGTGGTAAAGGAAAAATCCTAAGTCATCTTTCAATTGATGCAATCTCCTCCCTTGATTGCTTTACCGACCTATCCCAATCCACCTTATATGTTAGGTATTTGTCAATGACACAATGTATGTGGCCGCATCACCTAACTGATGTCGTAGACAGAATCATCATTATTTGGTGCATAAACATCATGCCACCACTTCCTCAACTGTTCCAAGCTCAAGTACTTGGGCACAATCTTACTTCTTCCTGTCATAATTTCAAATAAGGCAATGGATCCATTGTAAACACCGGCTAGGGTATCATCAATTTGCATCCTTTGTTTGTAAATTTTCTTCAACACTTTCTGCCTAATCTGCAATGCCTCATACCACTCCCATGGTTCGGCAGCTCTGGAGGAAGGAAGAATCTTGTCACTTACTAATTTATCCCTGGTATATTCCATGATAGCTCTGGTTTTCTGCAACAGTAGGTTTGTGTCTTCTTTATCTTGTGCTAACACCTGCTTCATCCAATCCATCATCCTTGTAGCATCCTTCCCAGTTGACGGGATTTCCTTAATAGCTTCATCACCCTTTATTTGCACCCCTTTCAGCCAATTCGCAGTGGCGACAGTGGAAGCTTTCATCTTTTCTAGCTCGGTGATGGTCTCTTGAGGTAGAGGATTTGCAACAGAGGAAGAAGGGTTAATGGATTGCAGGGGCTTCATTAATTCCTCCAAGCATTTTCTAAGATTTTCATTTGCTTTCTTTAGCTCCTGCTTGGTCTTCATTTCCTTCCTCAATCTACCCACAATAACTGCACTGGAGTCCTCATAATCTTCAATGTCCTGCTCAACTGATGTAGGCCCTAGATTGAAAGTCTGAATATTGTAATCCTTTCCAACCACATCATCTCTGTATTTATTTGGGGCAGGGGTGGCAATATGAACAACTTTGTTATAAGCCTTATCTCTTTCAACCCTTGAGATCACTCTAGCCTTCTTTTTACCTTTTGCTTTTCCAATGTTAGCTAGGAGCTCATCCCAATTCGGTGGTGTGTCCTCCACTACTACCTGTTTCCTCTTTATTTCTTTGTCAAGCCATTCCAGAACGGTAGGCTCCAACTGCACTTGGCTCTGTCCTACTCCTTGTTGATCTCCTGCTATCTCCTCTCCCAAATTCCGTTTCTCAGGAGTCTCATCCTTATTCCTTTTCTCTTCGATGTGTTCTTCCTCATGTTTAGGTGATGGGATCTTTTCTACCTCTTCTTCCCTTGGAGGAGATTCAACTTCTTCATTTGTGACTGGCGATCCTGCATATGCAACCAAGGGAGATTGTATTACCTTTTCAACCTCGGCCTCTGCACTGTAAAGTTCTCCTTCATGGAACTCCTCCCCCTCAGCGTTTGAATGTTTATCAACTTCTTTAGCTTCGCCAGGTTCACTTTGGGCTTCATGAACAGGAGGATGTCATCCTGTCGCCGCTCATGGGAAATGACCGGAGGAGGGTCCGCTTTTGGCACACTGTCCCTGGGAGAAGGAGTCCTAGATTTCCTTGTATACACCTTCGCCTTCTCCCTTGAACTTTCTACTTCTACCACAGGCGAGACAATCTTTTCTTGTCCTTTAGAACTTTCTTTCTTTCTCAGCTTTATAATTCTTCTTCTCTTAAGCACCAACACATCAACTTCAGGACCCTGATTTTCAGTCTCTTTCTGCTCAGACTTCCTAGTCCTTGTCCTCTTCTTAGCCTTTGGCCTTCTCTATTTTTCTGCTTCCTGAGCCTCTGTTTCTTGAATAGCTTTTATCTTGATTTTGAAAGGAGAATCTACTTTACCCTTGCCCTTAGGATCTTGCTCAGTAGATTCCCTAGAGGTGGAGTGGGGATCCAAATCTCCCATTAGCGCATAGGTGCACTGTACACCATTATTCTCCAACTCCCATATCGTATGCTTGAGCCACATTTTGGTAACTTTGATAACTGGATCCATCAATTGTTTTAGTTTTGTTTTCTCCTCCTCTAACCATTCCACATCACCAATTGGTCTGTCCTTTATTTCCTCGTAAGCATGATCCTGGATTAAGTTTCCATCGTCTTCCAATTGATCAGGAACTGCCTTTACATTATACAAACGGACTGCATCCACTGGAAGCCAAGAGAATTTCTTCTTTCTGACCTCATACTCATCACTACAATTGGCCCAATAGTCTTCCAAATCAACCCTATGGCTATATTCTCTACTGGCCTTCTTGTGAGCTTCGCCTGTGATATCAAACCTTGATCTCTTAGAATGAAAAGACATACCGAGGGTATTCATTTCTTCCTCTGAAGCCTAGGCAGAAATAATGGAAGGACATGCCTCTCTAGTGCCAATCCTTAGGGGAAAATCTCCACCAAATCCTGTCTTGTGTTTGTCTTTCTTAACAATAGCATCAAAGTCACAAATCTGTCTAGTTACTTCCAACAATATAATGTGATCAGTAGGATACCTTGGAAGTCTGTATGGGGCCCTTTGGCAGCCATCAATCCAAATGTAGGAGAAGGTTGGGAATTGTATAAACCAAGCTCCATACTTCTTGATGAGCTCCTTGGCTTGATCTAAAATTCTGACATGCTCTGCTTCCTGGAGCATTCTGGTGATATACATGGTAAATGCATCATTTTCCCTCCTATAGTTCGAACTTCCCAAATGCAATTGAGGAAAAACTTCATAAATAACATCCTGTCCAAAAATTCCCTTTGTATCCAATCCTTTGTAGGGATGGAATCTTGCAAGTGCATATACCGGATATGAAGTCATTGTGAAAGTCTTGGTCTGAAACACATTGGATAACTGTTCATGAAGTACTCTACTAATCAAACCAACCCAATGATAATCAATCAATTCTTGCTCCATCCTTACAATGGCATGGCACATCCAATTCTCAAACACTCCTGCAGTTCTCAATCCAACCACCCTGCTGAGTAATGTAATAGCATCATAGTACTCCTCGAACTTTGCCCTGAATAGCTGCTTGGGCAGTTTGGAATAGTGTGACTTAGGCTTTTCCAACCAAGAGTTGATGAATTGCTGAGATTTAACAGTTTGCTCCTTGTAGAATTCCTTGGAGGACCCCATATTGAATGCCACCATGTGAGATCTGTTTGGCATATCAGAAGTTTGAGCAATAGAGACAGGGTTGAGGCTTGCTATCACCCTCCCTTGAGGACTGATAATCTTTTGTGTACCCTAGTCGTAATGTCTAGCACACTCAAGGACAAGCTCATAACACTGCACCGTTGAAGGGAAACCGACCACATGTGCCAAACCTGACTCCTTCATCCTTCTGGCCACCAAAGGAAGATCTTTAGCCACCATGCTTTCTTTGAACTCTTCGTAGTCCCATTGTCCAACGTTTGTATCAGTCACCTCTGACCAGATCGATGTGACTTTTCTCTTAGGAATCTTGCTCTTAACGTCCATTTTGATCCTTTCTGCTTCAGACACAGAGGATCCCTCTGCCTTGCTAGGTTCATCCTGCACTCAACATGGAAATCATAGTAAAAACCACAGGAAGGAAACGTCAATCCATCAAAACACTGTTAGAATAAACCTCATACAATTAGGGTGTAATTAAAACTCATATAAAATGATCTTGACAAACTTCGGGTTTCAGGACCACCCGCGAAATCTGAGCCAGAGAGGAATTTTGGGAAATTTTGGGCCAGACGGATTCCAGTGAAATAATCATGAACACACCTACTAACAATTAAATCCAATCATTATTAATCAATAAACCACATAGGAGATCATAAGATAGCATGAATAAATCATAAAATGCATTGAAAATCACTAACACATCATGCTACCCCATATTCCATCATATTCCATGAAACTTTGGGAAAATCCGCCAGAGACGGATTTCCGCGGATGCAGAGACACTTCGCAAAATCTAGAAAAAACAGGGAACTAAGGACTTCGGGAAAATTCGGTGCCAGCAGAAATCCGCGGAATCGTCTCAGCTTGCCAAAAGTCCGTCATCTCGCTGAGAAGTCTTGGCGACTTTCCGGAGGTCACACCGAAGGTGGATGTCACTGGATGAGGTTTCGCTAAAATTAGGTGGTTTCGGTGTAACGTCTTGCCGACGAGGGGGAGTCTCATCGAAGCAAATGGATGTTTCAGCTATAGGTTTTGAATTCAGCCAGAGGTCCTGTCGACTACGTAATGTTTTTCCAACATGGAGTCTCATCGGTATAACCTTTGGCCAACAACATGTGATCTCCCCGAAAGAAGATCCGAGCTCGCCAAGAAAGGAAGGCTTTGTCATGAAGTCTCGGCGACCATTGGTAGTCTCAGCGAAAGCAAAGGTCTCGGCAAGAGTTGTGAGCTCGCCGAAAGATCTCACCGACCAAGTAGGGTCTCCCTGACTGAAATGAAGGGAGCTCGACGAGAGCGGAATGCGCTTGGTGAAAGGTCTCACCGAAGGATGGAGGTCTAAGCAAAAGTGAAGAATATCGATAAGAGTTATGGAGCCTGCCATGACCTCTTGTCGATGAATGTTTGTCTTGCCGATGGTATATATGATAGCGATAATTTCATTGCACCTCACCAAATTTCGGGAAAATCTGCTAGAGATGGATTATCCCGAAGGAACGAGAAATCCTGGACTGAGGCCAAAAGCTGGATTGCGACATAAAATCGCAATTTCACACACAACATCTCATTAATCATGAATTTCAACGATTGAAGTTTAGGGAAAGTTATGCATGGACCTTCAAAAGATTTACTTTGTGTTCTAGGCTCGTTTGAGAGAAAATTAAAAATGAATGGTGATGCCCTAGGTTTAAACCCTATACATCCGCCATAACACACAGGAAAACCTATGACTCAGGTAATTCAAATGCCGACACCATACTAGGGGAAAAAATTGTGATTCTCGAGTAATTTTGCCAAGATGCAAACAGACCAAAAAACTCAGAAATTACTTGGGAGATCATAAATTAATCAATGCTATGCAACCCTAGTCATGAAGTGATCAAATATTCAGGAATTCAAGTCCCAGAAGCTCTTATAACATCAATGCACTATCCATAATCATCAATTCAAAGCAAAACAATCAAACACATACCATTATAAAGCGAAAATCGGTTCCAGGATCAGCAAATGTGAAGAGAATGGTGTCCACAAAGAATAGGGGCAAGAATGCGCAAGAAATCGCCACTAAATCGATCAATCCAAACCCAAATGCCCCAAAAATCCAACCAATCAATCGCAAGAAAGCACTCCTCAGCTCAAACGATGGCAAATAACAAGCATGATAGCATAAAAGACCTCAAAATCAAGTTCAATACATCCTTCAAAGCACACACGAAGTCATTAATGCAATCGATAAGACCGTCAGAGAACCTGGGAATCCAATGACAGGGCGGAATCTGGGAAAATCCGGCCCACGCGGAAATCCACAAATACCGAAAATCATCGAACAATAGGGTCTAGCCGGAGTCCAAGTGGGATCCAAGAAAATCCGACCAGGGTGGAAAATTCCAAATCCGAGTAAAAGCCCAAAATTTATCCAAAATTTAGGATTTTCAATGAATAACCTGGGGAAATCATTAAGGCCATCAAAATAAACTTTTAAGCACATGCCTAAATAAGATAAAACCTCAAAATGAAAGGGCCAAAATGCCAAAACCAAAGCGAAAGAGGGCCCCTGCCTTCAGCGGGGCGTGTGGGAAAAAACTGCACAACAACACCCTCCTGACTCAGAGCATCGTTATGATATTTATGATTAGAACTTGTGTTAGGTTCATCACAACAAGGAAAGTTAATGATAGCATCGTCATTCACAAAGATAGGTATATTGATGGGTTTAGTTGGTTCCCAATTCATAACTTCAGGATGTATTAAGGATAAAAGGTCATCAAATTGGCTAAGGTCAATGACAGTGAGGGTTCTGATAGCCATGTTGTCAAGGTTGTCAATAGTGGTGTCAAGGTCTATGATATTACTCTCCTCCAAGTCATCTATCTCACTCGATATCTGTCCATCCTCACTTGAGTCATCGATATTTTGTGATCCAAATACAAGGGGTCTAGTCCTTGAGCTTTGTCCCTCCTCATGTGTGGGTGCATACTCTTTTATGACATCAATTTGTATGTCCTTGTATGATGTTTCAGATAAAGAATCCCACTCATACTCATTGGAATCTGTTTCAGAACTATCCCGCACTTGAAGAATTCTTTCAACAACTTTATGAGTGATTTCTTCTTTTGTTTCCTCTCTATAACCTAGTCCTGTTTTGTCATTTGAATGAAGTGTGAGAGGTTGGATGGGTTCTACAATGCTCTCTTTTCTTTTGCTAATAGGTCCTTGTCCTTCATACCCCATTTTCTCTAATATTGTCTTTCCCTTTCCATATTGATCTGTCTTTATGTTGATAGTTGCCAATGTAGATGCTTCCTCATCTTTGTAGAGCCAATTGAGGATGGCCTTATCTTCAGATTTGTCTTCTAAAGTACCTACCTTGACAAATCTATCATCCAAAACCGTGGTAGGTTGTGATGATTGTTGTGTTAATGTTGACGATTGCCCATATGATCTTGGAGATGGCAGCAACTATGAAAGGCATAAAGATTGCTCAATGGAATACTCCCCCATGCCTTTATCTTTTAATTGGATCTTTTCCTTGAATTGCTGTGGTAGTGAATTCAGTTGACCTTCATTGTTTTATGGAGTGGAGTCAACAACACTTGTATCTTTTGACTTGTCCTTTTTCTCAACCCATTTAGATACCACGTTTGGTTGCCTTTCACTGTTGGATGGACTAGAAGTGTTTGCTTCCCTATTATGGGGCACAAAAGTGTCTTGAGCTGTTTTAAGCATATTAAAATATTAGGGATTGTTGTAGTCAGCTGAAATAGTGACTTCTTGTCCATTGACATGAAACTTTAAGCATTGATGTTAAGTTGAAGGCACTGCTTGCATTTCGTGAATCCAAGGACATCCCAAGAGTATATTATATGTCAGCTCTTTGTCTAGCACTTGGAAAACTATATTCTTCACTATTAGTCCTATTTGAATAGGCAACACGATCAATCCTTTGGAGGATCTTTCTTCTTCGTCATAAGCTTTATTGTGATTTTCCTTCTGACATCAATAGCATTATCAGAATATCCTAGTGCACGAACTAGTTTTAAAATGCAAATGTTTAAACCAACTCCACCATCTATTAGGACACGTTTAACCTAGTGTTTGTGGATTAAGACTTCAATGTGAAGGGAAAAATTGTGCGGATGAGTAAGTGATACATCATCTTGTTCGGAAAATGATAGGCAGTGAGGCATGGTTAAGTGTCCCGCCATAGCCTGGAATTGGAAAAATTCCAGATTATTGGGTACTGTGGTGGCCACAAGAGCTTGTTCCAAAACCTCCTTATGAGATGGTGATATTTTAAGGAGTTCTAATATTGATATTTGGGTTGGCATTTTCTATAGTTGATCGACTATGTTGTATTGATTTGATGGGACAACAACGGTTTTAGATGCAACTCCTTTCAATATTAATTTGGATTCCCCCCTTGTTGTTACGTTGATTGGTTGATAATCTTACTTTTCTCTGATTTTTATGACATTAATATGATTATTGGATGTGACCATGTTTGGGATCAGATTTAATGGTATGATGTAATTGATTCCAACATTATTAGCTTGATTATCAGTGACAACATTATTCTCAACTGTAGAAATACAATGAATAGTGCTGTCATAAATGTAATTTACATTTTTTACCTTTACTATTTGTAGAAGAAGATTATTCCTTTTCATAATTTGGTAAAGGATTTTTAAATGCACTATGATCATTGTTTGTTTGATGTCCTTCTACGAATACTTTCTTGTTATCAATCAAGTCTTGTACTAGATGTTTTAATTGCATACAATCATTTGTTTTGTGTCCTTTGTTATTATGAAAGTCAGTAATTTGTATCATTCCACCATGATGGATTTACTCTTGGTTCCCAATTTCTTGCTTCAGGTAATGTGATAAGTCCATGTGCAAGAAGTTCTCTCATGGCTAATTCTAGTGTCTATCCCAACAGTGTGAATCTTCTTCAATTTGATGGTTTTTGATATGATTGTAGTTTAGATTTTCCATTGTTTGGGTTGTTGTTTTGATTGACACTTTGATTGATGTTTTGGTCATTGTTTTGATTGGTCTTTGCAGTAGTTTCCATCAAATTAAATACGAGTTTTTCATTTTGGGTTTCATTTACAACATCATTGTTACCAATAGTTCTATTCTTTTTCCAAACCTTTGGTTTATCATTGTTATTATAGTGATTCGAGGAGTTTGTATTATTTGATCCTTCATTGTAGTGTTTTATTACCCCTCTCTTGACCAAGGCTTCTTCGATCTTGAGCCTGTTTTCAATCACTTTCTCAAATGTAGGGGGGCATTGTAGTTCAAGCCTATATCTCATCTCATTAGTTAGGTTGTCAATGAATAGTTCCATCTTTTCCTCTTCAGGTATGGAACGAGGATACCTAGAAAACAACCTTCGCCATCGTTGTAGAAAAGAGAGGAATGTTTCACCTTTATTTTGTTTTGTATTGTAAAGAGCCTTTATTTTTATCTCATGTTGAATATTATAGGAATATTGTGAGATAAACTTGTTGTCTAGTTCTTCAAAAGATCGAATTCCTGGTAATAGTTTAGAGAACCATTCCATACATTTATCTCCTAGACTTCTTAACAACCTCATCAAATAAGTTTCCTCTTGTGTAAATTCTAAACTCATGGTTCTAAATTCCCTCACATGATCTATTGGGTCAGTTTTACCATTGTATTTGTTGTATTTTGGGAATTCACAATGCATAGGAAATGGTATCATGTCCACACTTGGATCAAAAGGATAGGGACAAATGTTTTGTAAAAAGTATCTTTTCGTGGTCCCCTTTTGCATATCTTGAAGTTGTAAATTTTGCATTTGATGTGTTAGGACAACCACTCGATCTGTGTTTTGTGGTTCAATTTCAACTCTTACAGGTGCTTCTTTTAGTCGATTGATGTCAAAGTCCTTTGGAAGTTTTGCACCTAGTTCAACTAGCATCAAAAGGTATTTTTCTCCATCTTGTTCCAAATTTTCTTCCATAAATTTATGGAAGTTAGGATCTTGTTGTGCCGTTTGGATATCCTCTTTAGTTATTTCATTAATACCGTCATTTTGGTGGAATCTTTGAAAGGGATTTTCTTTAGCCATGGTATTTAGTATTTCAACTTCTTTCTAAGTTTCTGCCTTTGTAATCTTGTCAAAACTGGCAGTGATCTTTATTTGGATGAGTGCCAAGGATATTAACTAAGTCAAATAGAATGATAAATTCTATTGTTGATACTAAGTTAAATTCTGATTATTTTGCTTCGTTTTGTGATGGTAGGATGGCAAATCTTGATAACGAAACTTAGATTAACAATCAGATTTATGTTTGGTGATTTTTAGGAACTTTAGAATGTAAGATCTTGGTTTAGTTTGAAGAATTTCACTTGAAAATTTTAGTCTTTGACAAGTTTGAGATACTAATTTGACTAATAAAATGTTTCTATTCTAATAAAAATCTAGATACTGATGTTAACTATTTGACTGATGGGAAAAATAACTCTATGGTTTTTGATTATGTGGATGCGCTATAATAGACCTTAGATGCACTATAATAGACCTCATATGCGCTATAACAGACTTTAGATGTGCTATAATAGAATTCAGATGCGCTATAATAGACTTCAGATGCGCTATAACTGACCTCAGATGCGCTATAATAGGGTGTGAATGCGCTGATAAACTAATTGAATGCGCTGACAAACTAGGTACATGCCTTGAAATAGAGGTTGGTTGCACTAAAATTTTGGGTAAATGTGTTGATAGTCTATATAGATGCGTTGTAAAATAGGAAAAATACGCTAAAACAGAGTTTAAATGCGCTGTTTAAATATGGAAGATGTGCTGAAATAGAGGTTGGTTGTGCTAATCTGGAAGTAGTCATAGTTTTGTCTGTTTGTTCTGCTTTTTCTCAGTAAAAGGATCAATTTGCAGGGTGTAATTTTCTAACCAATGAAGATTTTGGACGGGTATTTTGCTTGTAAATCTTCGAATTTGATGATCTATTTGGATGATACCTCTGAAAATGACTTTACACACACAACAACAAGTTTGTAAACAATGGTTTCAACACTACGTATTAAACAAAGAGTGTGTATTCTAGAACCAAGTCTGATTCTTTCAATTTCCACAGGTTTAACACAAATAAAGACCATTCAAGCACTTTTCTAATTGTCAAGTAGGTCACTTAGAATATCACAACCCACAACTTGCAACTATGTCATCTCACACAACCTTATCACCCCCTAGAGGGCGCCCGTGTTTTAGTCTTTCCTGAGTCTTAACCAAAGTTGAATCCTCCACTTTTGGTCAGGGTCTCTGATAGTTATATGGTGAGTGTCTTGGGGGCAGATTCTTCCCTCCCCTTGCACCGTGATATAAAAAGTGTTCGGAAACTGACACAGTTGGATTCTACACTAAAGTTTGTAGAAAGGGTATCCGTTCAACACGACAATTGATAAAATCCCTCAAAAGACCTCCCAATCTTTAGAACAAAGATTTTGGGGATGGTTATCTTGCATACTATCATTGAATTGTGGGTTTCCCCAAATTCACTTTTGATTAGAGTGGGTTGGAAAACTTGGCTTTGGTTGTTCCCACTTAGGTCGTTCCTATAGGGTGAGTACCTTTTCCCACTACAGTAGGCCTTCTAAAGGTGTTAATAAAGCAAGATAGCAAGCCTAGCATTTTGATCACCCAATTAAGGGGAGAGCATAAGTCTATTACTTTAGAAACACAGTGGACATGGGGTTCAAACTATTTCTTTAATTAAGCTAGATGCACTATCTTAACCAAAGGAAAATCAATAATAAAATTAAATCCTTGCAAACACCATTAGTAATTTGTAAATTTTTGTCTTTGATCGGCATAAGTGTTTCCGAAAATTGTCTTTAACCAGCATATTTTGTACCTGCAGGACATAAAACAGGGATTAATTCTCAAAAATATAAAATTATGCAAAAAAAAGAGTTAGATGCACCATAACAATCATTTGATGTGCTAAAATAGGATTTATATGCACCAAAACAATATTTAAATGCACTAAAATAATAGATCAATGTGTTACAGAATTTAGTGTATGCGCTAAAATAGAGGTTAGGTGAGTTGTAGAAAAATCCCCTGACTGTAGTGAAATTGGTATTGGATGCGCAAGAACAGTCTTCGTATGCGCCAAAATATTCTGTGGATGTGCCAGAATATTCTATGGATGCACTGGAATAGTGATTAGATGCATTGATCTAGAGGTCGTATGCACTGTGAAAACTCTCAATCGTGCCAAAATAAAACACGTCAAAAACCTACGAACAAACTTTTATGGAAAAGATGTTAAAAATGGGGTTTTTGGCCCCACGGTGGGTGCCAATTTATGTGTGAGTAAAATATGCATAAATGAATAACAAACACACCTAATAAGACATTATATCAAGAGATTTAAACAACAATTAAACTACTAAAAGCCATAAATCTATTGAAAGCATCCTATTGCTCTCTATCTCGAAAGATTTATTAAATCACGAGGCTATCAGATTGTTAAGCACTGTGACTGTTAAAATGACAATCTAGAGAATGAGATATTGTAAAATGTAGGAATCTAATTCTATGTAATGAATGCTAAATGATATGATGATGATACTGTGGATGACATTGACATGAAAATGATAAAAGAAACTACTGTAAACTAAGATGCAGCTAAATGAAAATCCATGATTGCTAATTACTATTTTCTATTTGCTCAATGCTCAAATGCTTAATTGCTCTAATGCTATTTCTGTAGAGTAAGATTGCACAAAGTTGGGATCTATTTCCTGTGGAAAGAGGCTATATTTATAGATTCCCGATAGCATATTTGTGATGTGGCAGCAAGTAAGGGTCTGGATTTGATTTGAAAGATTCAATGGTGAAAGATGAAGAAGCCTGAGAAGATTATGGATGTTTGTTCCTCCCCACAAAAACATTTAGCCAGAGGATGAGAAGAATCAATGGAAGAAGATGACGAAATTTTCCTGTAATTTGTCTCCAATTTGTCTCCAAATTTGTTTGTGAAGGTTGAGTTGAATTAATTAGATATGAAATATCTAATTTTGTTGGTCGATATGATGAGTGAAAAGAGGAAATAGCTATAGAAATACGCTTTAATTGAATTATTGGATTTATTCAATTTAGCAAAAGAGGATATTTAATTTAATAAAACAAACTATAGAAATCTGTTTATTAAATAAACATGGAAGAAATATGGTAATTAAATAAAACAAAGTATAAAACTTGTTTATTTAATTAAAATAGAATGATGTGATTAAGATATAATAAATATATAATTATAGAAGAAGTAGATAATTAAATAAAAAAAGTATTAAATTCATTTATTTAATTAAGATGAAATAATATGATAAAGATAGAAAAATTAAATGTGAACTATATAAATAAATATTTCTATTTATTGATAATTAGATGAAAATAGAAGGGTTAATTAATCAAATAAATCGTATTTAATTAATTAGATTATCCAGACCATTTTTAGGTGTAGACAATAATAATGTTGGCAATACCCATATTTAAATTGCAATTATAATTACTAATATTAATTATATTTATTCTTACCTAACATTTATTTAATTGATTACTAAGTAAATAAATAAATAATAACATATTTATCTTTTATTTACCTTTTATTCACTTCTGAAATCAAACAATTGTATTGTTGTTATTTTTCTTTTCTTTTATTATTATTTTAATTAGAATATGTATTAGTATTGTAGAATTAAAATTCTTAGCTATAAAAATCAACTACATTATCAAGACAAAAAGGAATCAATTAAAAGATAATTAATCATCTTAAACATATTAATTCATAATTTCTTAATACACATAATATGAATAAATTATTATGGATTCCTAAAATCAATTCGTAATGATAGGGTAAGTATGCATTCTATACCCAAATAAAGATCATTCAAACAAGTTTATAATCAATAACTAGACAATACCTGACCCCAATAGGTAACTAACTATGTTCTAAATATGGTATAACTTTACACATAGTCAATCATCATAGCAAAGTATAAAATAACATGCAAGTGTTTTTCCCCATTAAAAAGTATATTAAAGTAAGATGTGGACATGATGAGGAGGAGTGGCCTCACACTTAGTTTATTTTCTAATGATGCTCAAATTTACCATAGCAAAATAATTCTCAATTTAATTAATTGTTTTAAACAAAACTACTGAGTACACCAATAAGAAAAATTACTCAAAAACCAAAGATGGTCGAAACAGAGGGACACTACATAAAACCATTGCTACACATCTGACCAAAACTCAAAAGGTTATGCCTCAAACCCTTCACATAATATACATCATCAGTGCTGTGCACTCCATGAAAACTAATTGAACCTTTCGCACAAATCTTAACTCCTGAATGATCACCAAACATGAGTGAACCACCATCATATTTTTCAAGTTTAGTGAACTTACTCTTATCTTTGGTCATGTGATTAGAACATCCATTATCAATTACCCAGTAGTCTTCATCCTATCTTGCATGAAAAGTGGTAACCAAAGTACCTTCCATCCTATTCCTCTTATTCTCCGGAGCCTTCTTGCTTGCACATTTTCCAGGGTTAGTAGATACATATTTACTTTCCAAAGCTAAGAATAATCATTCACTATCATCAATCTCATTTTTCAGATTCATCATCAAAGATTCCAGCTTCTTCTTTAACATAGTACAACTTCTTGTATTTCTTATCCTTCCTATCCTTATTCTTCTTATGTATAGCTCTATTCAAACATCTTGAAGCATAATGACCAATATTACAACAACTGAAACATCTAAAGGGAAACATACCTTTATACTTTCATGTACCTTTCTTCAACTTCCTTGTGAAGTTTGCTTCCAACTTATCTGATCCATCACTCTCTGGATCATCCTCAATCTTCATTGCCTTAAATTCCATTTCCATATTTTCTTCCTTCTTGTCTTCTTTCCTAAACTTTCTCATCTCAAATTCTTGCAAGGTACCGAACAACTATTCTTTAGTATACTTCGTAGGATCATACATTTCTTCAATAACTGGGATCTTATCACTGTAGCAATCTAGTAGGGTTATCAATATCTTCTCAATAATATCTTCATCGGTTAGCTTTCCCCCTTGATTCTTAACTTCATTTGCTATCATCTCAACCCTCTGGAAATAGCTTTTAAACTCTTCACCTTCTTCCATTTTCAAATTCTCAAATTTCGCTTTGCTACCAGCTTCTTTGTCAATTTTACTCTTTCATTTCCTTCATATAGTTCTTCCAATTTCTTCTAGACATCATAAGCACTATCTAAAGAAAGAACCTTAGTTCACTTAGTCTTAGATAAAGCACTGCAAATAGCATACCTCGCTTTCTCATTCTCCTCATAAGCAAAAACCTCATCTGCAGAAGTAGGACCATTCGCCGGAGGAGTATACTTCGTCTCAACAACCTTCCAGGTCTTGTAACCAGGAGAAACAATATATCCTCTTATCTGCACTTTCCAATCATTGTAATAAGATCCATCGAACATAGGGATCACCAACTTGTGTGCCATTGGATCTTCCTTAAGTGGTTAAGCTCTACACCAAGGAACCAAAACTTTGATACCAATTGTTAAATAGGGGCAGGACAACTGAGAGGGGGGGTGAATCAGTTGTCACAAAATTTCAACTTAAAACTTCAACACTTATCAATTCCACAACCACACTATTCTATTATTAAGTATGAGCATGAAACACAAATAACATAAAGTAAATCAACACAATGAACACCAAATTTTTACATGGAAAAACCAATGAGGGAAAAACCACGGTGAGGGTTAACTCACAATATAAAGAGATAATAAAATTGAATACATAGGCTCATTGCCAAGGGCTCACTGCCTAGAAGAGGACTCACTATCTGAATATAAAGGCTCACTGCCTACAGAAAGGACTCACTGTCCAACAGGGAGGCTCACTGCCTACAAATACAAAAGAGAACAAAAGATCCACCACAACAATTAACACACATCCGTAGCCTTGAATAAATAATTACAGAAACCTTTAGCTCACTGCCTTCAGGAATCCAACACAATGAAGAATTGCTGCCTCAACTCACTCACACACACTTCTTCTCTTATGATTTGTAGCTTACTTCGTCACTTTGCATCACACTGTCATACAAATCTTCACAATTCGACTTGCATTTATACCATCTTCAACCTTAGAACCTTTTTCCAAGGTCGTCCAAAAAACTTTATTTCATAAATTCAAATTAGGTCGGCAACTCAACATTCTCGTGGTGGAAAGGAATGAGAGTGGACCAATAAAACATTTAACCAAGACCAAAAAATAAAATGTCTTGGATCAACCACACGCTTCCTTAATTAAATTTTATTCTTTGAATGAAGTGTAAACACTAGGTAGGCCAAACCTAATGAAAACACAAATAAACATTAATGTACACACTTCCCAACAAGAAAATGACATGCAGACCCCACAACACGCTTCATTATGCATGAGAATACATCTCAGATTCCTTTAGATACATCCACAACAAGTGCAATACTTTTCAAACACTGAACACTTTCTACCAGTCCATCTGGACTGTGCAAACACACACAACACTAAAACATGACTTTTGGACCACCAAACCTCAAGCTTCTTTGCCATAACCCAAAGAACACCTTCACAAGACATATTCCAGATCTGCAAGATCTGAAACAAAACAACGATGGATTGTGAAGCAGAAACATTTCTCCCAGTCCATAGAAGACCAACTCTGCTAGAATAGTTCACACACCAGTGAATGTAACTTTTACGTACCATCACACCAGAAGTTAAAACTTAGGAGATATCACCACTAGACCATCGTTATCAAAACTTCAAATCTGCACAAGCATAGGATCAACATAGGAGAAACACGAAGCACATACCAGAGCACATTTTGAACACATTAATCACTCTGACTTCTCTTCTTTATTAATTTTCTCAAAAGCACTTGGAAACACACCAATTCAGCACATATGCAATGCCACATAGATAGCTCCATGTACTCACAACATCTCAGCAACATCTCAGCTATACATGTACAATCTGCAACATACTAAACTGTGTTGACATCAATGACAACATTAATGACAACACCACCAAACTAGCTCATACTTGCAACACTTGCCTTATTAAGATCATATTATAAATCTAAGAAAATGAGAATTTTGAAAGATATTTATGATCAAGGAGAGGAAAATATAGATTTGTGTTTAAATTTTTCTTTATTGTCTCATGATCCTATGTATTTTGAAGAAGCAATTAAGGAGGATCATTGGATCAAAGCTATGGATGAAGAGATGAATTCTATTGAGAGAAATAAAACATGGGAGCTAATTGACCTACTTGAAGGTAAGGATTGCATAGGAGTCAAATGGGTTTATAAGACCAAATTTAATACAAAATGTAAAACTGAAAATCACAAGGCAAGGTTAGTAGTCAAAGGTTTTGCACAATAGAGAATTGCTAATAATGACATATTTGCTCATGTTGCTAGACTTGATATAACTAGAGTTGTTCTAACAATAACTACACAAAAAAATTAGAAGTTTATCAAATGAATGCCAAATTAGTTTTCTTGAATGGTTTGCTAGAGGAAGAATTGTATGTGAGACAACCGCAAAGTTATGAAGTGCATGGACATGAAGGAATTGTATAAATATTGAAGAAAGCTCTCTATGGTCTCAAACAAGCATTAAGAACATCCAGTATAGTAGGATTGATTCATACATGATGAACCATGGATTCGAACTAGTAGTGAGACCAAATTGTACACAAAGATCAACATAGAAGGTTATATTTTGATTGTGTTATGTGTTGATGAGTTTATTTTTACTACAAATTTGTCTATAGACACATTTAAATCAGTATAAGAAAAAATTGAGATGATAGATTTAGGATAAATAATGTTTTTTTGGGCATTGAAGTTGTTCAATTAGAAAAAAAAAAATTAGTTAATCTAAATTTGCAAAGGATGTGTTAAGGAGGTTTAAAATGTTGAATTGTAATCTAGTAGCTACACTACTTGCAATAAAAAAAAAAAATTAGCAAAGAAGACAAAGGGCTTAATGTTGATTCTATAATATTCAAAAGACTAATTGAAAGTTTGATGTATCTTACAACTACAAGACTAGATATATTGTATGGAGTTTGTCTAATCTCAAGATTCATGGAGTCACCAAAAGTCTCACATTGGCAAGTTGGAAAAAATATATTGATATATGTAACATGGACAATAGGCTATGAAATATTAGATTCTACAACTAATGATTTTGGTTTGATTGATTATATTGACAATGATTTTGTAGGTACCAATGATGATAGGAAGAATACCTCTAGATGTGTCTTTCATTTTGAAATAGGTGCACCTCATGGACATCAAAGAGGCAACCCATAGTGACACTTTCATTAGCAAAAAATAGAGTATGTAGTAGCCACATTAGTAGCCTGTCAAACCATTTGGATGAGGAGAATATTCACATATTTATTGTAAGCACATGAGGATTAACACCAATATTTTGTGACAACAAATCAACTATTGAATTGCCAAAGAATTGTGTTTTTTCACAAGAGGCGAAAACACATTGATACAAGATACCATTTCATCATAAAGTGTGAATAGTGAAGAAATCTATTTAAAATTTTGAAGATTTGAAGATCAATTGGCAAATATATTTACAAAGAACAATTTGAATATCTAAGAGATAATTTGGGTGTTGTAAATGTTGAAAAAATTAGTGATAGAAATCAGGAGAAGTGTTAGAATAAAATAAAATAAATCATAATTTCTCTCAAATCGTATGAAGAGAAAATTAGACAAAAAAAACTATAATCTTTACATGAGAATAAAAATAAAATAAACTTTACACGATAATTATTTTTAGAATTATGTAATTTGCATATAACCTACCTGATAAATTTCTAGAAAAAGTGTTGTAATGAAAAACCTCTATACTCTATATAAAGAGGTAATATGATTCATTTTAATTAGAGAAATAAAAAATTTAAGCTTTGGGTGTGTTGTTTCTACATTTGTCCTCTTTCATTTCACAATACTTGCCTCCACCTCAAAATGGGAAGAAACAAGCCAAAATAAACATGTCAATGCAAAAGCCATCATTTCTCGGCCAGCCAACATGAAACTCAACACAATATAGAGAGCTAAAATTTAGCGTCATTTAGATGATTTTGTGTGTAAACATAGTGTTTCTTTTTTTATTTATATTTTAGTATAGTGTAAGTGCTATTTATTATATTTTTTTTCTATGTAGTATCATAATTTATTGTAGGGGTTTTATTGTGCAAATTATTGGAGTAATATAGTTTCACTCGATCAAATCATCAACATGATTAATGAGAGTAAATTATCATTTTAGCTTATTTAATTTGCAAGAGAGAACTATGAATATTTGAGGACCAAAATGAAGACCTCAGTATAGTACCAAGTTATTTATAATAAGTGAACGTAGGATACAATGAACCTTTAGATCAAAATGTAATCAATTCTTTAACAAAAAATCAATAAACTTAATTGAAAGATAACGAGAAGAATGGCGATGAAGCTCTATTCACTATCAAAATGTATAAATTTTTTAATTTTCCCTTGTTTTCTTAGCATGAACAAATAAATGATGCATAGGAGGTTTTACAAATAGTATAGCAAGGATCAACAAAGTTAGATTGGTAAGACTTCAAACCTTTAGAAGAAATTTAAAAAAAATTGTAATTAAAAATTGTTGGTAATTTATGTAGACTCAAGGAACTTAAGACATAATAGTTTATTTTTCTTCTATTCCACACCATCCTTGTTCAATAAGATATTATAAATATATATAAGATGAGTATTTTAATTCCTATAACAACTCCACTAACATCTCACACTAAATCTAGGTGGGTCATTCAACCATCTTAATTCTTTCCCTCCCATTTTCACTTCTAATCCCTATGCAAGGCTCACAATAATATTAAGTTATTTTTCATCAACTTAATAGTAACTTACATAACTATTTTATTAGACATACTAATTATGCTAATCTAAACACCCATGTGAACACTAATTCCTAACCTAAAATTGTTTATCCATTCAAGATTTTATCACAAGGACTCAAGATATAGTGAACTAGGTTAGGACTCGTGAAGTTGTATTAAAGAAAAAAAATTAGATAAAATTTTAAAATATCTTATTTCAAATTATGATCCAATAGTGATAACCATTGAAGAAAACAAAGATCTAACCACATTCAAAGTGGAAAAGTTGTTAGACTTTGTGTGTCCACATTAGATGTGTATGTAGCATTCTATGAAGAGCCTAGTGTAAGATTTATAATTTGCAATAAAAAATGATTTTTTTTTTTATAATTCCTCTTTCTCAAACAAATAAATATCAAGGAGATCCTTCTACTAGTAGGGGACATGTTATAGGAAGAGGTAGAGGAAGAAGGTATGTGGACTGCATAAGCATCGAGTGTGGGTATTCTAAAAATTATGGGAACTATGAGTCTAAGTGTAAGAAGAAGAAATCTAACTTAAATAGCCAAGAGCCAATTATATTGAGTACTTTGAAGAAAAAAAATATTCCATATTATTTACTTGTAAGATGGAAGATAAAAATCATAAAGATATGTGATTCTTGGACAATGGTTTCTCAAATTATAGGACAATTAAAACTAATCTCTTTGTCAAGTTAGATGAATTTATGAGAAGTCAAGTGAATTTTGGTGAGGATAAATACGTTGATGTAATTAGAAAATTTACCCTTGTTATAGAAAAAAGAAAAGATAAACTACTTATATTCATGATAGTTTGTATGTGCTAAAATTACATTGTAATATTTTGAGTGTTGGATAGCTTATAGCAAAAAATTACAAAGTTTGCATTTGAAGATAATTGTTACAAAATATTTAATAAATAAAAAATTATCATCTTGTAGAAAATAATTCAATCAAAAGGGAATATTTTCTTCCTTTCACTTTAATTTTTAGTAAATTATATATCATCACAAAAACTAGAAATGGTTCATGGTAATGGCACAATCACTATGGAAATGTGAGCTTTCAAGGATTGAAATTTCTTCTCAATAAACAAATGGTGAAAGGAAGTTCCCAACAATTCATGAAAAATAAGGTTTTATAGGATGTGCTATTGGGAAGCAACACTAAAATATATTTTTGGTGAATAAATTATGGAGGGAAAACAATACCCATGAGTTTGTGCACGTGATATCTATGGTGATATGTATGAGCAACATTTGGATAGGAATATTTATCTTTTAAATTTTATTAATCATTTTTCTCATTTCACTTAGATCTATTTTCTTAAGTAATATGTATGAGAAACATTTGGATAGGAATATTTATCTTTTAAATTTTATTAATCATTTTTCTCCACTTAGATCTATTTTCTTAAGTAGAAATCTAAATCATTTGAATACTTTAAGAACTTCAAGACCATGGTTCAAAGAAGAGTGATTGCTATTTTAAAGTACTTAGAATAGATAAAGAAAGGAATGATTTGATTTTTGTAATTTTTGTAACAATAATGGCATCAAGAGATAGTTTAGTATTGTGCACATACCCCTAACAAAATATTGTTGCAAAGATAAATTATACCATTATAGAAATAGCATGAAGCATGTTGCATTCAATGAACCTTTCCAATTATTATTAAGTAGAAGTAGTGGCAACATATTAAATCATAGTACCACAAAATCAATATAGAACAATACTCCAAAGAAATCTTGTAGTGGTCATAAACCTTATGTAATTTTTTTTTTCGATTTTGGTTGTCTATCATATGTACATATTCCATATCAAAAGGAGAAAAAATTAGATGCAAATTCTTAGGTTTGTATGTTTGTGGGATATTTCAATTCAACTAAAGGGTATAAATTTTATAGTCCTATCACAAAGAAATGAGTTTCTATTTGAGATGTAGCTTTTACTAAAAGTGGAGTGTGGAAGTGACAATAAATTAAAGAAAAAAACACCAATAATTGTTGACATAGAAGATTAAAATGTTTCTCCTCTCCCCACAAGTTCAATTGGATGTTCAAGCTTTGGTAATAGTTCAAGTGCAAGTTTTCAAAGCTCAATTGCTGTAATATTTAGTCCTCCAAGTTCAATTTTTCTCGACAAGAAAAATTATAGTGATAATTTTGTGTCTTCATCAACACATTCTTCATCCAATCCTAGTGCAATTCAAACATCAAGTCCAAGTTTTTCTTGAAAGGTAAGAAGCTTAAGTGAAGCTTATGAGAGGCTTGTACTAATATGAAGCAAATTGATAATTTTTCTTTGTTTAGCCAAATTTGAGTCGAACCCTATGTGTATGAATAAGTAGTAAAAGAGAAACTATGGACTAATAAAATAAATAAATAGATGGAATTAATTCATAAAAATAATAAATGAGAATCAGTTCAACTTCAAAAAGGAAAAAAGGCGACTAGTGTCAAATGGATCTAGAAGGTAAATTATTACATTGATGGATCTATGAAATGACACATGGAAAGATTGGTTGTCAAGGGGTTTATACAAATAACTAGAGTAGATTATTCTAAACCTTTCACTCCAATTATGGTAATTGATACTACCAACATCATCATATATATTTTTGCACAATACAAATGGAATATATGTGAAATGGGTGTGAAAGAAATCTTCCTTAATAGCTATATAGCTGAGAAATTCTATGTGAAGAACCACTAGGATAATCTCCAAGCAAATAATAGTTGGTCCAAAAGTTGAAGAAAGCAATATATAGGTTGAAGGAGAACCCCAATGCTTGGTATGCAAGTGTAAAATCCATGTTACATAGAAAATCCTCATGATTTCATCACCAACTTCTTTGACACCTAATTATTTTATCACATGTCTCTTTTTACTATTGGTGCAGGAGCACTGCAAAGTGCAAGCTTATTTGAAATTTTGGTTAAAGTTCTTTGGTTTTGTTGTTCATATAAGGTCATGTAGACCATTAGAGGTGAGGATATGGATTATTTTTATTAGTTGGATGGAGCTTTTACAAGAGTTAAGTAGTGCTATCTCTTCATTTTGTTAGGTTGTAAAATTGTTTAGGTTTTGAAAAACACAAGGTGTTTTCCAACGTTTGTTCTAGGTCATCTTAAAAAGGCCGACCCATGAAACCCAATGTTTTGGAAGCCTATTAAAGGCAATAATCGACCCTAGGCAGGGAGTTAGAAGCTAACAATATTGTAATCTAACTGAACATTGAAGAGAGACAATGTTATTTTGCAACATTCCTTTATGTTTTGCAGCTTGTTTTGGATGAATGGATTAGTTTTGTTTTGTAGCCATGGAATGTAGTGTGGATCACTTTTCAAGCATTTTGAATTCATTAAATAGTTTCTGTACAGGTTCTAAGCATATTTCTGTATACTCATTTAGTGTTTCCCTGTTTTTGTTTTGAATAAGACTGTATTTTTGAAATGTGGAAGTAGTGCACTTTCCTCCATATACAATTTTGTACTCTAACATTTGAATTAGTGCCTAGTCACCATGCTTGTAAATATTCCTGTAGATAGGGTTTGTGTGAGTTCTTTTGGTGCTAGCAAATGGATGCCCTAGGCGAGCCAGAGCAGGCCCAATTGAGGCAGTCTTGAAGAAAAAGTGACATATCTTGTAGGGGAAAAGAGAACTTTGTGAGATTCTTTCTTGTGAATTTAGGGGAAGGTCTTGGAAACTTATGGTGATAAGGAGGAGAGCCCAGCAATCTTTTTAGGAGGAGAACTTTTCACCAGTCCTAAAACTGGTTCTGAGCAGTTAGAAAACATAGGGTTCCTGAGCGTTTTAGTGTCTGGATAGCATACGACCTGAGCAGGCTTGAGACCACAAGAATCTTGGAGGTGAGGGCAGGGGAAACACCATTCCTTAGCCAAGAAGCTAGATACTTTGGTGGGTTTAAGAGGAAAGAGCATTTTAACACTATTTCAGAGACCTAATTGAAGGCTCAAGGCTACTAGCCTTCCAAACCCAAGAAAAGCATTTTCTTGAAAGCGATGGAGAACTTGTGAATGGAGGTTGATCAAGAGCCTTAGTCAGATGATTTTGAAGCCATGGAAGCTTTTCACACCCCTGCAACAAGATTTGGGAGTATTTGGAGTTGAGCTAGTCTTTAAGAGTATTAAGGGCTAGGAATTGCATGAGAGGAAGAGCACCAAGAAATGCTTGGTTAAGGCATTGTAATTGATAGCAGGGTTGGCCAGTAAGACCAGGAGTTCTGTTATTAGGAATAGGGCTTATAGGTCAGAGTGCAAAAGATCCCTTAGGAGTTCTCAAGGCAAGGACTCAGAGCATGGAACGGTGAGAGTTTCCATCCAACCCTGTCCCTATCAACTATCAACAAGTTGCATAAGCTCACCATGTTTCACCATTGAGTAGCAATATTTTCTATGCATTCTTATTGCTACATGGATATGTATTATTTTAATGAGAGATCCATCTATTTTTTAGGAACGAATCATCTCCATAACATCTATTTCTTTTCTATGGATGATATGCATGTTGAGGCCTTCAATCAATTTTTCTATTTTTTGACAACTTACTCTTAGCCTTACTCTTCTATTTTGTGTGGACACGGAAAAAGTAACCCTTTTAATTTTTCTTGTTTATGCTTATTTTCATCCTGATTTAATGTTGTAATGTAACTTATACATTCACATTAGGTCTTGAATATTCAAATTATAAAGACTTTATGATGTCTTGTGAAGGTGTTGTGAAGTGTTGTAACACATTTCTACACTTTTCTAGACTCTTCTTATTATAATTCATCTAAATATTTCCTTTTTACCACTTACTAAGTCTTATTCTAAAGTGTTGTAAAGTCTTGTAACAAACTTTCACGCTTTTCTAGGCTTGTCACCACTAAATACACCTTTCTTATGCTTTATTTGGCACCTTTATGCACTTATAGGCCTCAATTAAGTGTGTTTTTGAATACAAACCTGACAAACAACATTAAATGTAACTTAATCCCTGACACCCACTTGCTTGCCTTGAGTGGGACCCATTCACCATGGGTGGCGAATGAGTCCCTCTTGGCACAAAATTCAAAATAAATTCAAATTTCTTTTGGGTTTTTATTCATTAAGACCTTAGGTTGTCCTATGATGTATTTTTAGGAAATTAGGGCATAAGTGTGTATAAATAAGTGTTTTTCTATCCATTTTAACCCCCAATTATCCATTCGATCATCCTTGCATCCATCTAAGCACTTAAGCATCATAGTGTCATTTAATCAAGCAATTATCAAGCATCTTGGAGCAGCCATTGACATATCTTCAAACTTCAACAACAAGGGTTTGGTGAGTTCATGACATTTGCATGTTATTTGTTCATCATTCCTTGCTTATTTCATTTCATTTCTTTATCAAGGGTCTGATTACCAAAGTGGGATTTGACCAAGGAAAATCCCTATACTCTAACCTTTAACCATTTTCCCCCTCTTTGCATGTGTGTTTGCAGGTCTTGTAGGTAGATTTGTCAAAGAGATAGGTGTTGAAAAGTGGTCAATAATTCATCAAAACTATTCAAGTCAACAAAGACCTAATTCAAGCTTGGAGACATCATTCAACCCATTTTTTGCAGATTTGGATCCGTCAACCCGACAAGAAGACAAGTGCAGATCTGGACCCATAGAGTTGACTTCAAAATTTGCAGATTTCTATAGGTGGTCTGATTCTCCATTAGTGGCGAATGAGTCCCATTTCCAGGCTGGAAAGAGTGATTTCTTTAGATTTCAATTCTCGGCATCCCAAAACCTGTTTCAACAAAATTTACCAGAACCTGGATTGATTCGCCATCAGTGGCGAATGAGTCCCAGTGGCCATCAATAGTGATTTCTGAAACATTCCAGAACCTTCCAACGTCAACATTCTATCTCCAGGTGCACTCCATTCAGTATCATTAAGTTCTATTTTCATTTGTGCATGTTTCTAGTTTATATTCGCATACAACACTATGTTTTCAAACACTTCATATTTCTTAATTTTGCATATATAATCAATATTATTTTTTAGTTCTTTTCATTTAGTTTACTTCATTTGGGCTTATTCACTTATATCATATCCCTCTTTGAGTGTGAACATTGCATTTTGGCTCCAATCTTATCTCCTTTTAGGTGAAAAACCCTAGAAGGAGCATAAAGCATATAGGTGCCAAAATCTTTGTCTCCATTTTGGTGAGCCCAACGTTAAAGAATTTTTACTTCTAATTCTAAGTGCATTTGCATCCTAGGTTTTGATTGCAT
Organism: Sequoia sempervirens; assembly: GCA_007258455.2. Lineage (NCBI taxonomy): Eukaryota > Viridiplantae > Streptophyta > Pinopsida > Cupressales > Cupressaceae > Sequoia > Sequoia sempervirens. The sequence continues at coordinate 3,257 of VDFB02253743.1, read as the reverse complement.
CATCATTGCATTGGGTTTTGCATTGCTTACACATCCTAGGGTTTTCAAAAAATTACATTAGTGAAAACATCATATAGCTTTCATTTTTTCATTTTAACTCATTTAAACACATTGAAATTTTGCAATTTCATATTGTAGTTGCATTTGTACATTTGAAAAACATCAACTTTCATTTCAAATTTTTGAGAAAACTCAAAAAAATTCATCCCTGGACTCATTCGCCACCCTAGGAAAATTAGTCTAGTTGCACATTCTGACCTACATTTTTTGGCATTTTTTGGGAATTTTCTACATTACAGTTTTTTGTTATTACATCTCTGTTATAATTTTTAGAATTTCTATTATTAGCATTTTATTACTTCTAGTTTTCATTGCATTTGCATACACCCCACCTTTTGTGGTATTTGCATGAGTGTTTGGTGCCCTATTGATAATACTTTAGTGAGGCAAAGTTCTCTACTCATGGCTTCCCGCGATAACACATTCATTGTGGACCTTGGGTTATCCAGAGCTCCTAATCTTGGTATTGACAATGGTGCATTAGGCATGGATACTACCAATAGTACACTTTTTTCTTCCCCTACAATGCATGTTGACACACACATTCATTCCCTCCCGCAAGACAAAGTAGTTAACATTCATGAGGACTTAGCACATCTCCAACATAATTTATGTCTTGAAAACATTTCAACCACTGCCATTCCCACTATAGACAACATCCATCAAATGCTTGAAAGTGATGAAGGCTTAGATTTTATGAAAAAAATTGTTGAGATATATCACAAACATGCTTCTTCCACCTTTAGCACATCTCAACCAACAAACACTATGGTTAGCCAAGGAGGATCTCATATTCCTCCTCCTTCAACCATAACATCCACACCCACCTATACTACCCCTCATGTAACCGGTTAGTCATGTGACTCCTTCTTTCACTATTCTAACTAGCATTCCTAGTTCTTTTGTGGCATCAAATGTTCCATCCTCCACCACCTTCACCCCTATTGTGTCCCCTTCACTTGTCCTACAACTACCTACACTCCATCACCATTCTATCTTCCACCTCATACCACTTACACTAACCCTCTCATAACACAACTCTTCCACATTGTTTCTTCCATGCAACAACAAATATCCACCATACACCAAACCCAAAATGCTCCACACACTTATTATGTCCATAGCAGCCCATTATCCTTAGACATATTAAGAATACCGATGCCACAAGGAATTGAAATACCTAGATTTGAGAAGTACAGAGGAAAGGGTGATCCTACTAATCATGTTAATGCTCACACAACCTTATGCAGTGACTTTGTTCTTCATGATAAACTATTGTCCAAACTGTTTCCTAGGACCTTAAAGGACACTGCCTTGGAGTGGTTTTCAAACTTACCAAATAATTCATTTTGGTCATTCAATGAATTAGTTGATGCTTTCATAAATCATTTTCAAGTACACATGACTCCAAAAAAGACATTGGTTGATCTAATGAGATGTAAGCAAAATGTGGATGAAAAAGTAACTGATTTCATCTCACGCTATTAGTCACTTTATGCCCAAATTGATGTCAAGGTTCTTGATCCACATCTCCAAAAGATGTTTATTGAAAATTTACAACCTGACATCTAGGATAAATTGACCATGATGAAATTTCCTTCTTTCATGCATTTATGTACAACCCTTTGTGACTATCACAATTATCTTAGTAGTCGTGATGCCAAGTCCACTACTAACCGAACTAAAAAATCTGAACCTAGCACTTCAAACAACTCACAACCATTTCAAAAACTGAACAAAGGCTTCTTACAATTCAACCCCCCTCCTCAAAAACCATCTCAACCCACCAACAACCAAGTAACAACTACTAAAGTTGTGATTCCTTTTACTTATGGAGACCCAAAGAGATAGTTTACACCTTTACCAGACACTCTTCACAACACCATGACCCAACTATTGCAACAACATATGATTACTTTACCTACTATTAAACCATTTGATCCAACAAAACCCTTGCCTCCAAACTTTCAACCCAACGCTTATTGCCATTATCATAGACAAAATGGACATGACACATAACAGTGTAAGTGTCTTAAACACATTGTGCAAGACCTCATTGATTTTAGCCATCTATCTATTTCAAATTTCAATGTTAAAGGCAATCCATTAGTTGCTCCACCCAATCAAAATTTACAAATTTTTACCAATCCGATGCCAAAATATACCATGTCATTCGTCAAAGCTAGTGAAACTCAAAACAATGATGTGATGACTATTCATAAAACTGTTGAAAATCCTAATCCTATTCAACATTCTACTTCTCTTACTCCTATGTATGATCTGGTGGAGCGATAGATATTATCCCTCGTAAGGGGCCACTTAAGAAAAATCTTGATATTACTTTCTCTTCTAAAGATATTCTTCCGAATCTTCCTGATGGTCCTCTTTAACACAGCCAGCCGTATTTATGATAAGCCCACTAATGGGATACTCATAGATCCCGCCTGTGGCGAGAATGTGATCATTGAGGAATTTTTGGTATTACATGATCTTTATCAAGATATTTATGACAAACCATGAGCATGGATCAAAACACATAATGGTTTTGTGCTCCCTACGATAGGATTGATCATCCTTCCATTACAGATAGGACCTAAGGTAGTGGATGTAACATTTTCCATCATTCCACAATCAGATAAGTTTCATCTATGGCTAGGCTATCCATGGATCCGCTTGATGAAAGTTGTCCCTTCAGTCATACACAAATTTATAAATTTTCTACATGGCAATGACATATTCACTGTTAACCATAGTTGCTTTAACCCTTTGTCTTCTAAAGGAAACTTCTCCTTAGAAGCCTTTTGGCTAGAGCCCATGGAACCCATACACACCTCACAAAGGTTTCTTTTTCATTGCTTATCAAAAGTTTAAAGCAAAGAAAGTTGCTGAATTGACCCTCCACACTCATTCCCCATCCACTTCCAACATCCCCATCCTCAATGAGACAATGCTTCAACCTAACCCTGAGCCATCAACCCCACATCAGCCAACCATAAACACTTCACCTTCATCATCTAAATGTCCACAAGATAATGAAACCAACCCCATCATGACCCCTTGCATAAAATAAGTTTATAAAGAAAAAGAAAAAGTGATTTACCCACCTCCCATGGTTCCTTCCATTCCTCCCCTTGGGGAAGAAAAGGAGCCTATGGTGGACCAACCTGCTCTTACACAACTTCAAAATAAAATCAAAA